>LN483550.1:362498-375279 GCA_900002565.1 Culicoides sonorensis | reverse complement strand
ATTTGCCAGTAGCCAGAGGTTTTTTTTATTTGTTGTCCAGTGTAATTGATGACATTTTTCAATGATTGATGACATTTTTCAATGATTGGTGACATTTTTCAATGATTGGCGACATTTTTCAATGATTGGCAACATTTTTCAATGATTGACGACATTTATTGATGATAAGGGACATTTTTCAATGATTAACGCCATTTTTTAACACTTCCCTTTGAATAATTCGTAAATGGCATATCTTACTGTCGAATATAGTTAGTAAGTGCGACTCTTACTAATCCACTTTTATCCATCTACGACAGTAAGATTTTGTTTAAAAATAATACCACCAGATACTCTGGTGGTAAGTCCTCCATTTTTAAACAAAAATTGCAAGTATCAATTTATATGAAAATATAAAAAAAGGTAATTTTATTAATAATTTTTTATATTTTTTTTAATTATTGGCGACATTTTTTAATTATTATCGACATTTTTTAATGATTGGCGACATTTTTCAGACAGATGGACGGACAGCATGACCGTGCACAATACCGACATTTTCAAGAAATGCGCTAAAAGTGGTAATCACAAATTTTTTGTTACATGTTCGTGTGGTGGATATATCTGCTGTTTTCCTTTTAAAAGAAATAAAAGTACAAATCAAAGGCTTTCAATTCCAAAATATGAAATGAATATTTTGTGACTTTTATTTTAACCGAATCACATATGATGATATCTCAACAGTATCTCAAAATTCATTCAATTGAACAATACAGTTCAATATTTGAATTTAGATTATCACGATTTCCAATATTTGTATCCATTTTTTTTCTGAAGAAGTAGAAGAACAAATCGAATTATAATGCTAAAAAAAACCACAATGAATTTTGAGATAATACAAATTTAAAAACATAATAAAAAAGAGGAAACCTCATCATCATTACATTCAATCTTTTTCTTATCATAATCGGAGAACACGTTTATATTATGTCGCCCTTCTCAAACGCATATCTTTACCTCCTTTTACTTTTCCTTTAACATTTTTTTTTTTATTTTAAACACAGATAATCTCATCATCATGTGACACAGTGATACAAACAACTATATATTTTATGTCGTTCTATTTAACAGCTGCCTGATTTTATAATGTCATGATGCCAAATTTCATTTTCATTCGATGTTTACTTTGATGACGACATTAAAAGTGGGTCGATCTCGATAAGGAAAATCAGTATGAATAAGTTTTTTTTTTGCTTCCTAACATCCGTGAACATTTTCTTATTTATTTTACTTTCATTGTAATGTAGGAGAAGAAAATATCTTGACATTTGTGTGACATTAAAATTTGATAATGTTTAAATGTTAACATAGAGAAGGTTATTTTCCTATAATTTAAGCAGAATTTAAGCATGAAATTTTAAGTAAAGTAAAAATATGTGTGTAAAGTTAAATGTATCAATTACATTAATTAAATTTGATATCACACTTAAAATCTTCATGCCATGCGATTATCGTACTTATGAAGGTTGATTGGTGCCCTTATTGCTTATTTTTCACGATATTAATGCGTGCTAACATAATATCAATATTTATTTATGAATAATTTACATGAAATTACAATTTTTTTTTTAATTTTAATGTCAAAACACCGATTTCTGATTCCAATTTTCATTTGACACTACATTACGTCAGATCAAGATTCGTAATTTCATAAATATTTTAATTTCACACTTAAATTACTCTTATGGTAGGTTGTAGATCAAATCATAAAAATAATCTATCATTTGTACAAATAATTTTCTCATGAATATATTTGAGATTTATTTTTCATCATCAGGAAAAAAAATGTTGTCTCACAAAACAAACAAAACAAATTTGATAACATTAGTAGCTAAATTTGTCCAATTTTTCATATTTTTATATCAATTTCTATAGAAATTGCTTGTATCAACATCAATATTTTTAATAGAAAAAGCAACAAAATTCTGCTTCAAACATTTATTATTATTATTATTTTATCCACATACCAAAACGCAACAATCATCATCATAAAGATAATGGTAATAATTTTGCGTGTAGATTCCATCGCTGACATAGTTTTTCACAAGTCTAATATATTCATGATTGTGCTGTGTGTTACTAAATGTGTGAAAGAGATATATTAGAAAATGATGCGTGATATTATTTTTTTTGTGTGCTATCAAATTATTTATATGGTGATGAAAATAAATACGTGAATTTCAGACAAAATTGTATTTTTCGATGATGGAAATTTAAAACCGTGTTCGTATTTAGAAAAAAAAAGTGATTTTTTAGGACTTGTAAAAACAATTCAGATGCATGACAAAGAGAAAAATTATTTACACAGTAACAAAATCGAACAACGACAAACAAATCCCATTTGAATGATAATTTTTATACAAATTGTAAAAAGCAGTGAAATCAAAACTCAATAAATTTTACGATTAAACACCAGAGGCAAAAATTCGCTTCTGTATTTTATTTTAGTGATTGAATTTTCCTGACATATATACAGAAAAGTGATACAATTGAAAAAAAACATATACAAAAACTGATTCAACTGACAATTTTTTAATCAATATAAATTGGACAAATATTATTTTTAGAAGATTAAAACGATGCCTGGAAGAACCAGTACGTGCTTTGTCAAACATGGAATGTGTGTATTGAGCATTCTATTTTTTTTTTGTGCTGGATTAAAACGATAATACTTTTATGTTTTTTTCAATTAACAGTCAGCTATCTATCAAAATGTTTCAATGAAATGAATTTTATTTAGAAAAAACCAATTTTTTTTATTGGGGTATTTTCCCACGTAATTCATAAACTTTTTCAAAATCTTTCTTAACGAAAAAAACTTTTCATCTTATCATATTATTTTTATGTTTGGTATTTAATCAGGTGACAAATTTTCCATCAAATAGATTATAAGTGTTTTTCCATTTATATTTATTATACATTATGACACACAAAATTCATTTATCCTGATAAAAAAAAGTTTTTCCATCTACAATTTAATCCCCCTACAATTCTCCATTCAATTATCTCAATACATTGGCTTACAACTATATGAAAACGGAAAAATTGTCATCTATCTATGTATAGTTAAAAAAGATTTGCCTTGTTATATGAATTGAGATGAAGAGAAAAATGTATGAACATCAAATCACGTTCAATTCTATTGTTTTTCCTTCGATATAATATAAATGGGTGAAATGCCAATAAAGCTAATGTTTTATTATCTTTATTATTTGACTTGACTTGAGTATATTTTGTTAGGTGAATGTTTGTGTGTGTGTGTGTGTTTGTGTATTAAAAATCACAGATTTTTGTTATAATTCTTATTTTTTATTTCTCTTAGATTATTTTTGTTAAGTGGGTTTCTTTGTTCTGTGTCAAATGTTTTTTTGGAACACAGGACAGTTGTAGGAAAAATCAATTTGATAATGTAAAATCGGAATTTTTTTTGTTTACTTTAATTTTATCGTTTTTAAAGCTGTTTTCGAAATGACAGGCAAACAAATATCTGGATTTTTGTTTTAACATGACTTTAAAAATGTGAGTAAACAGAAAATCTTAAACATTTCATTGTAATAATAATTTTAATATGTTTTTCTTAATAGATTTGAGACAAGAGAAAAATGAGAAATTCTAACCAATGGGTAGCTTAGAAAAGCGCATTTCGATAGGGTTTATTGACTAAAAATTTTGGTAAGTGAACTGTTTTGAAAATTTTTATAAAAATTGTACATTTTTAGGATTTTTTAATCACTTTCATGCTCTGGAGCCCAAACCCTGAGCCCAATCGCAAAGCTATTAAATTCAAGTTCAACCTTATAAGAGATCTAAGGGATGAAATGGTGGACGAACTGTCAAGGAAGAGAACTGAAAGGAAATTAATTGGGCCAGAGTCCTTTTGCGGAGTAAGTCTGAGCTATTTCAAAAATCTCATCTCGAAATGGGTGGAAAAACAGATGAAATAATACCATCAAAGTATCCCAGCATCTTCATATTGCAAAGAGTTTTTGAATTGTTCAAAGAAAAGATTAGAAATGATCCTACAATTGGACAAAAAAGGCATCAGATAACAGATGGGTCTTCAAACAGGACACCGCCTTTTGCGCAGTCATCTTAAAAGGATAGGAAGGAGTGATTCAAGCACCTGCAGGCTTTGCCAAGAAAAGAATGAAAAATCGAAGCACGTCCTCTATGAGTGTGTAGTACTGGCCAGAGTGAGGCTTCGCTACTTCAGGGAGGGCTATCCATCTCCCTTTGCTGACATAGATCCTAAAGACATCTTAACGCCCGCTTTATGCAAAGTATAACGTTATAACAAATTCGTATGTGTATAGATAGTGGAAAAAATATAACCCGCTCTGTACGTAAATTATAAGGAGTTATACCATTCAAAAGTAGTAGTAAGACTCTTTGACGAATTAGTGGTATTGAAGGAGAACTAGGATCCCTTCATTAAGCAAAAAAAAAATGCTCCTTCTATTCGATGGAGCATTCCGACGTTATGGATCAAATGTGTGACGACGAACAAACCGTCTGTAATAGTGCATTTATTTTTCTTACGAAGTAAACTAAAAACTTTCATTAATTTTTCCTCATTGCAAAGGGAGAGTTGATGACGTTGAAAAAAATCTGTGTCAACCTTCAGGAATTCAATCATTATGTCTTAACTTTTTATATTTCCATTTACTCGGTATGGTTTCACACTTTATTTTTTTCATTATATATATTAAATTCTTTAACAAAGTAAATTATGATCTTAGAATATATAAAATAAAACGATAAACTTTTGCAACAAACATTAATCTTAGGATTATGCAAGTCATGATTAATTTAGTGGTAGTAGTTTGTGGTATTTAGTTTTGATTAAGTTGCAGACAACAAACAAACTTTTATTTACACTGCGATTTCTCCCTCTTTAACATTTTATAAGATTTATTATGTTGATTTCTATGTAAAACAAAATGATTGCATTTTCTTTTTCAATGATATTGATAGTTAACATTAATGATTGTGTACATTAAATTGATTTCCTCAATGTCTTTGCTACTATAAAAGTTATTTAACTTGTGAAAAGTGAGCATTTTCTTACACGCCCAATTATAAAACAGTACTAACACATAAATAATGACGTAAAATATCTGATTACATCCTTATTTACTCAAGTCTCCAACAAGTGTGTAATGTTCCTCAGTTTCTGCAGCAAATATTCACAGTAAGCTGACAACAAACAACTCGTAATGTTAGATATGAGTCCACATAGCTTGCATTGCAAGGCGTTTCTTCCTTGGAGTGTAGAGAAATAAGCAAAATTGTGAAAAATTAGTTGCAATATTTCTACCTTCTCAATACATTTATTTTTCTTTATTTTTTTCTTTAATATTATTTAACTTTACTGCATTCATGAAATAAACAGTATTTACAAAAGAGTATAATAATAATAGTAAAAGATAGGAATAGCTGATAACAATATAAGAATACGTATATAATGTAAAATTATTGCATTAAAAGCAGCAGTGATTGCTATTTTTTTTCCTTTCATTCTACCATGTTATTGCTATACAATGAAAATGAACATTAAACATTTTAACATTAAAAATTATGGAATAGCAGAAAATTATACGTAATTTTTATTTTCCTAGGAAAATTGTGTTGTTATTATAATTTTAATAGACTTGGATGTCAGAAAAAATAATTGAAAACGTTTATTTATTTTCCAAATAAGTTGAAATTGAGATTCGTGTGTCTTTAAAAATATTTTTCCTTGTCATAAGAGAATCAATATTCAAGGCAATACATTCTATTAACAAATATAAGGTTAAATTTTCATTGTTCAATATTTCATTGTTTAAATTAGCCGAATCGAAAACAATAAACTAGGATACCTGGAAAGATTCTATTCAATGTTTGTTACTAACAGAGCTTACCGTTGTTAGAATGTGAAGCTATCTTTTCATTCAAAGTATCATGGTCCATACATTTGGTTTTCTCTCGAGATATAATGTATAGGCAAAATTTACCTAGAACTACTCAGTTACCATAACTTTATTAAATATTTCACCACCTATAGAAGTATTGTGCAGTTTCAACAATAAACAGAGTCGGTGATTTTAATTAAAGATAATTGAATCAACATGGTTCAAATAATACAATTTTGTTACTATGTCATAAAATTTTGTAAAGGTGCTTTTGCTGAAATTTAAAACAATAAAATTGATTTAACCGACTTTCTCGATATCAACAAAATACATTGTTGATTATATTTATTTTTAGAAATGTGATATTTTACAATGACGAAATTGAATTTCTCGATGAAAACTAAATTCATTGTAAGAGTTTTAACCACACTATAGAATATTCTCAAATCCCATTAATTTTCCTCTTTTTTCTGCTTTAAAATAAAGCTACAATTTCTCTCATTATTGTTCTTAGATACGTGTTGTCGTCAATTCAAGTTAATGGAAAATTTTTGAGTATGAGTAGGTTTGTGGTTTTCTTTTCTTTTTCACAAAATAAGGAAACAAAAATAAATGTTTCAGGTTCATTCAACTTCTTGTCCAATTTCAAATATTTCATTTTCCTTGATTTGCGTGATTTGAATAGTTGTGATCTTAAAAGTTCACTGTATCACTACCAAAATCTTATTTGAAAATTACAATTTCTTGAATACATTTCCACATAAATGCATTTCAAATATAAATAAAGTGAAATGTTTTTCACATATTCGTGCCATATTTTAGACACGATACACATTTGAAAATTAATATTCTTAAGAATAAAAGACAGCTGCTAGTACTAGACAATATAAAATGCATATATTATTAAAATAAAAAAAAAACATATCAGTGTAACATCAGCACTAACAAATATAAATGAAGGCTTAAATTTGCCATTTTGCAAACGTGTCACAGCATACAAAATATATAAAAAATAAATGCAAATTATGTACTCAAATTTATGCTCTTATTATTTGCATCTGACAATTCACTACTTCATTAGACTTATTTATTTTTTTGATGGTTGCATTGTATATTTTGAAGATAAATCTTGAATGCAGTTGAATTCTAACCCATGAAATGATTTTAAATGAAAATTGACCATGGTTTAAAAATTTGATCCGGATATGAATTGAAAATAAAAATTTTCCACTCAAATAATAATGAACAAATAAAAATCCCTAATTATTATTTACACAAAAAAAAGTTTACCAAGCTTTTTTATTAAATTTATAATATTTTTTTATATAAAGATTTCAAATAAATTTCGCTTTCAAGGCCAAACCTTCATCCTATCCTCAGTTGAAAGCTTAGTTCGTTTTAAAGGGGATTTAAAATTCGAAAAGATCGATTCAAATAAAAAATCAACGGCTAAAAATTAATTTCAAAAAGAAATCAGAGACTAAAAAGTCCCTTGACAGAATGAAGGTTAAAAAAGATTCGAATCTTATCTTAAATTTCTCGTTAGATCTTTCGTTAAACGTTTTAAATACAGTCAAGTTTCCATATAGTGAAAAATAAACGTAATGATTCTATATAATGAAAAATCAGTATCTATAGAAACTGTGGATCCATAGAAACTGACTTGTCATTTTATAGAATCATTAAGTACAGTTTTTATTTTTCACTATATGGAGCTTGACTGTCATCCAAAAAATTCACTTAAGGAATCAAATGGAAATGCGCTTAAAAATCGTTTTTAAGACCCATTTTTTATTTGTGATAATTTCACTTGTTTTATTTTTGTTCTACAACTTTGTTTTCAATTTTTTTGTAAGATAAGACCAGTTTTATGCCTGAAAATAAGATAAAATATACTTTTTTAAAATAATAAACACAGAAAAATACTAGTCATGTTCTGAATAGTTAATTTAATTATGTAAATATTCGCCTTTATCCAGTCTTGCTCCAGTTGAAAATTTTTCAGTTTTTATTTTTCTTTTCTCTCATTTGGTACTACATACACTTTTATTTTTTGTTGCTCAAAACTATCATCATAATTACAAAAGATAATAAAACTTTTGCATACTAATTTCATCCGATTAATTATGATAATGATGAAGAGTAGTTTTAAATAATAAGTATAATAAAAAAAAAATAATTAAAAGAGCAACGAGCGATAACTAAATGAATATTCCATAGTTTTTGGAATTATTTTTGAAATAAATTAAACGATTTTATCGTAATATAATTCAATTAATTGTCGAACTCGAGAAATGCATTAAAATTTTTCATTGAATTGAGCATAATTGAAAAAAATATGGCTTCTGGTTTGCGAGTTAAATGATATTTTTACAAATTATAGACTTTGAGCATTCATTTGGTCCATTTCATTGGAATCAGACAAAAATCAACTCATTTTTCAATGAACACTCAATGTATTTGCATTTATAGTACAATTCGTTAGAAAAAATGCACTATTTCAGGCGATTTGTCCGTCGACACTCTGTCACTGATCGCTATAAATAACTCTGGAATGGTCCATTGAAGCAAGGTCGGTATTTTCTGTAAGATAAAGGAGCTCATAAGGATAATTTATACCTCATTAGTTTTGAGATTGGGCACATAGCTTGGGTTCAAGAGCCTCCAGAGCCTGTTAACGGTCAAAATTCCACATTCCAAATGTTTTATTTAAAAGCATGAGAATTCACCATTATTTGCATTAAATCGATACATGAAATATTGTCCAATATTTTCAATATTTATTCACATGATACATCTAAAATATTTTTAAATTTATAACCTTTGCATTTGAGATTGACAAGCTGTCAAATTGATAAATGTTTATATGATGATGTCAATTCAAATTGAGCATGTTAGATAATGAAAAGTATCCTTAACTGGTAGTGAAAGCATTTTATTTTGATAGACATGATATAATAATAATAAAAACAGATCTGAGGCAAATATTTACTTATGAGAAACGGAGCTGGTTGGACACAAGAAAAAGTTTTCTCAAATAATATTTTTTTATGTATAAAAGTTGTCATTCAATATTGCATTAATTTACATAAATTGTGATGATGCAAAAAAAAAAATGTGATAGTACGAACACTTGTTCTAGTCATGGCGTCAATTATAAGTTATTCTTTTGATAATTATTATTAAATTCTACACAGTACACTAAGGAGAAGAAGAAAAAAAGGACAAGCATTTTACGACAGCACAAAATAAGAGAAGAAAAAATGATAATTGAAATTGTTATAAAACTTTCAATAGCATGAGTAAGTACTAAGTAAAGGTAATTAAATTTAGTTTTAAAATTATGGTAAATGATTTTTCATTGAAAAAGTTATAAGTGGCATTGGTGATTCTTTTTCTTCCTTCTTCGATAATTTCTTGCTGAACATTCATTAAAAATATTATAAAATATGTCGAGAAAATTAACTACAAAAAATCAATTCCTCGAGATAGGACTTTGATTATTAAAGTTAACACAATTTTTTTGTCATATTCAATGTTGTGAGTACAATTTAGAAGCATCAATTTAGTTTTTTTTTTTATTAAAAATAATCAATTTTCTCATTTATTTAATGGATTGAATATTAAATTTTGATGTGAAAAGAACCACAGAAACAGTTTTTTGTTGAATACTCAAAAAAATTCGAAATTTATGACATAGAACATCAGCCAAAATATAATCAACGTAACATATTGCATAAAATAGAATTTTACTGTCTTTTTTGTACTGCAAAAAACCAATAATATTAAAAAATTGTTGAAAAAACCACAAAATATTGATTTGAAATGCGTTTTTCTGTTATTATCCTAATGAAAAAGTCATTTTACTTGATTGAAACTTCATTTACCTAAAAAAATTCCTCTAATAACCATTAAATCTGATTTAAATGTTTCAATTTTCATTTTTTTTACTTAAAATATTAAATTTTCTTTTTTGACCATGACTTTTTACCAATAAAATGCAAAATCACTTGATCACGTTCATACACTCAATTGCAAAATTGTTGAAAGTTATTGCACATATTGCATTCCACATTCATTTTTATAGTTTAGATGAATATTTTATGCATACAAGTGTAAAAATCGTTACGACTAGAACTGAATAATTTAGAATGTTCTTTGAATTTTATTCCTTATCAAATTAAAGTCAAGTATTTATCCATTTATTTTCGATTACGATGTGTAAGATTTTTTTTCGTATGACATTTATACAAAAATGAAATGAAATTAGCAGTTAAGCATTTAATTTTAAGAGACAACTTCATAAAAATAATATGTGAAAATGCCAGTTAGGAGATGAAAATTACATCACACTGAATATGCTCTCATGATACAAAAATTTACTGATTTGTAAGCAAATTATTTCTTGTTACCCAATTCAAGTTCACACTTACACATACACACACACACACATATATATGAACATATTTTTAAAGAGAAAAAAATTTTGCTAGACAAGACAAAAATTAAAGATGAAGCCAAAAGAATGGTTAAAGGGAATTTTTAAATTAATTTTATGCCCCATTGTATTCACTTGATTCCTTTTAATTTTATTATGTGTCTATGCAATCATAAAGATTCTGGATAAAATGTGTGTGTGTATGGAAAAGAAAATGCTTTTGTAATTTCAGATGTTTTTATTTCTATATTAAGCAAAGAGCAAGACTTGAAAATTTATTGGACAGTTGAATACTTGTTTAGACAAGGGTGTGAACTCAAGCATTTTATCTAACAAAAAATTTTCTTTCGTATCTCATTAAACCTGAATTAAAATTGAAATCTAGTTTAGTGCATTAAATGAGCTTGATTCACATTGAAACGTCTTAAATTTAATGTTATTCAAGTCTCGCATCAAATGTAATAAATTGATACGCAAAAACAAAAAAATTATTTCTTTTCTTGGCAAATTTTGACGTTAAAAGGATGATAAAAACTATTCAATTACAAACAGCTGTTAAATTTATTTTCTTTACCACGGCGGAAAATCACACTACTGATTTTTTTTTCTCGTTTTAATTTTATTCCTGTCAATTCAAACTGTTTTCATTTTCATTGAGATTAATTTTAAATTGAGATCTCAGTACAAGAAATCTTGAAAATAAAATAATAATTTCAACAAGTAATTTCTATTTTATTTTAAAATAATTGAAATATGTGGTTATTATTAAAATGGCATCGATGCTCACAAAAAATACTTAAAAATGTATTATTATCCCAATGAAATTTCAAATAAAACTTGCAAAATATCGATGATTGTTCAACAAATGAATAAAAAATGAACTGAAACACCCTTAAATTGAGTATTTAAAGTGCAAAACATGCTCAGTTGCTTCAAACTGTTGTTTATTCGATTTAAAATGAAATCAAATACGACACAATAATAAACTATTCAAACATATATGTCTGATCCTATTTCAAAATACAAGCACTTTATTTATTTATTTGATAAATTTTCAGAATTTATAAATTCAAAAGTGTAAATATACAAATTTTAAAGGAATTTCATATCTTTTGTAGAATTTCATATGATATTTTATTTAAGATATTTTTTGGAATTTTGTATTTTCCTATAAGGGAGTAAAATGTTCTGTCTAGATGAATAAGCTTCAGTTTTTATTATTTGGAAAATTTATTTAAATCAATATTTGATTATATACATGTTTTGTTTTAAAACATATCAATTAAAATGTTTCATTTGTCATATGAAGAAGAAACCCTTGAGAAAATTTCGATACAGTGAATTGATTGGGAATTATTTATATCAATTTGAACTTCCAATGAAATGAAAACACTACTTTACGAAAGTTGCCTGTACTGTACATAAGATGAGATTATAAGTCAGAGAGGTTAGGCAGAGGAGCGATTCCTTTTATCGGCCATTTGTGGCGGAGTCGTGGAGTTGGATGGGCCAGGTTTTAGTTTATCTGCCCATGGTACTTTTTGCTTGGACTTTTCTACTGCTTCCTCTTTACTATGTCACAGCTTAAGGAGATGTCTGAGCCTTCATATAGTCCTATTGGTTTCTGGCTGATTGATGAGAAGGTTGTCTATAGCCTTTGATACATTATCGACGTCCCTTGAACCTTCAGTAATAGTGTCGACGGAAAAGGCCATGGAGGATTGTGTCAACTTAACGTTGTCATCCTCTGCAGTGCTCTCTGTCCTGTCGCTATTATTTTCTCCTGAGTCAGCTCTTGTCGTTGTACCTTGCATTAGATCTATATTAAGACCTTTATGTGCGTCCACATCCATTGGGCTATTGCCTCCAGGATTGGTGCCATATTGCAGACTTGCTCAATCACTTATAATCTAAGCAAAGTACTGGTTTAGAGTTGGCGTTTGGTTTGTTTGGTTTTTGTTATTGTTTGTACTCATATTTTGTTCCCACGAGGAGGAGGTTTGTATAAATCCACTCTACGGTTTCCTCCTACCATGGAGCTTCGGGGTAGTTACTGCATGAGTTCCCCCTGGTCATAGGCGGATTTACCAGTAAGCTTAGGAAGCTGCAGCTTAGGCCCCACGATGCATATAGGCCCCAAAATTTTCAATTATTCTTCAAACAAAAAAAAAATGTTGAAATAGCAGCAGAAAGGCCAATTTTAGCTAAATATGTGTTTGTGCCCATAGGATATTTCGGTGTTTTCATTCTAAAGCAAAAATCTAACTTATTTCTTATTTTTTTTTTAAATTAAAACGAATTTTGTGTTTAAAAATGTTTTTCATAAGTTTAATCAGAATAAAATTCCTTTTTTTTAATCTGTAGCCTAAGAAGGCATAATATATTACTAAATGTTTTGGTTTAGCTCATT
>LN483550.1:316909-361946 GCA_900002565.1 Culicoides sonorensis | reverse complement strand
ATTTTTTAGGCCTCATAATAAATTGAAGCTTCAGGCCCCAAGATTAGTAAATCCGCCGCTGCCCCTGGTGCTCATGAGGCGTCGTTCACGACTGACTCTGTACAGCCTTTGAGCCATTGGCACGGATTGTGAACCGCAGCTAACCGAAGTTAACTGAAACACACACGCATAACCCCTTGGCTTACACATCATTTTAAAAATTAGCCTACTAGTCATCAGTTGGTGTCCTGATCTAGCGTTTCCCACCCTTCACCAAAGTAGAGGTATGTTAAAGAATAATTGAAATGCTTTTTTACAAGCTAATAGAGAACTAGTGTGCACCAAGCTAGTAAAAAGACCACCTCCATTTAAGGGTCAAATAAGAAAGCATCCTCACTAGCACATCCGATCAACAAGCAGATAAGCAGAGGAAAATCTAATGATTTTTCAATTACATCTCTCCCTTTAAAAATCAAAAAGCTCTCAAACATAAATTATTATTTATATTTATTTAATTTTTTTTCCTAGAAACTATAACATGAGTAGTTCTCATGCCATAAGCTATATTGTTCAAAAATTATAGTTGAAAACTTTTGAAATCTAATTTATCACACACTTTAAACACATTTATTTTATCTTTGTGAAAACTATTTTTATTATTATATGTGTGTGTACCTTATAACGTTATGGTTTAAGGTGCCTTTCTAATAAAACAAGAATAATAATAAATAATAGTAAAATATGAAACTACCAATAAAAAACTTTTACCATGCTAACAACAAAATTTTGATATAAAGTTCAAATAGACGTAAAATGCTGAATCAACTTATTTGAAACTTAAAATTATTTTCAGAAATTAGATAAGTTAAACTCATCATTTATGGCTTAATTTGAAAAAAAAATAATACACAGATGATTCAATTAAAATTTCATAAAAGTCCGATGGTTGTATTTTTTTCTATTTAATAGTCCCGAGTTATTTAAAGACACAAATTATTGATTTTATTTTAAGTTGATTCCGTTGCGCCAATGTAATTTTGAACAAAAATTCGTATAAAATACCGTGCTGAAAGTAAATATGCAAAAATTAATAATGTATTTCCCAATTGACTCATCAAAACTTTCACACATCGTAATACCAAAATTTTGGTTTACTTTTTTTTTCTTAAACTTTTAATAATATAAAGTTAAAGCTTAATAGATAATAACAAAGAACTTTTATGTAATAATATCCAGGGACTTATGTGTATAAAAAGTTTATCATTATAACGAAATTAGTAAAATATGATAGGTGCTCATCATATTTCGTCTCTCATTTAGTTATGACTATAGCGATTAATGAAAAGTTTTTCACTGATCAAGTTAATTTTTTTTTTAACATTTACTTTAAAAGATATCTTCTTTAAAAGAAAATTAAAATAAAAAAAAATAAAAGTTTGTAAAAAAAGACATTAACTCATCTTTTATACATTTTATGTACAAATTTACTTTAACATATTGTTAAATTACACATTTCAAGGACATTAGCTTAAGTGCCTACTCATGTACTTTGTCATTTCATAACCCTATTAAAATGTAAATTTAATTTTCCTTGGCAATGTGTAACCACTTAAAAAAAGAAGAGAAGTCTTTGTAAATGTGTATCAATGTTATTTTTTCGGCTCCTTTTATTTTTCATCACATCTCATTACATACACGCATTTTTGTGTTGTCTTTTCTATGTTTTAAGATGTTTTTTTTAGTCATCCTATGTCTTTTTACAAGATAATATCATGATAATGTAATGATGATGACAATTAAAGACAAAAACATGTCATATAAATCTTGTTTTCACATTGTTAATTCAGTTTCTAAAAAAAAAATATATTATCTTGACATACATTAACACATTGTTTGCATTAAAAATTTCACTTGGATTACATGGAAATTGAATAAACTGTCTTAAGACACTTTGCATTTTAAATTAACATAAATTTTATTTTTAGGAAGAAACGTAAAATTGTATCAACCATGATATAACTGTCAAAATTTAAATTTAAAAAATCTCTAAATTGAATTGATTTCAATTCATATGGCTTTCATTGGAAAATGGATTTTCAATCATGATACGGATCGTTTTGAATTTCATACGTATCCAAAATTGAAGGAAAATGAAGAGGAAGCCAAATTAAGGCCAGCTCCACCATTCATTGAAGTAAGACTTTTACTATGTTCTGATTTTACCTTAATAATCCTTTAACAATTTTACAGAAACTGCCTAGAAATTTTTATGAAAACACAAATCCGATAACAATTGATGATATAAAATTTCAAGTTAACAAACTCGCATCCGACAGTCACAGGAAAATTTTTAGGGAACTTACAAAAAATTGTCACATTAACGAGTTTTTAAAGTACCTCACGATTTACTTTCATCAATTCTTAAAGGTATGTTAAATTTTTACAAGTATTACAAGTAAATATGTTTTAATTTAAATTTTTCTTTCACAAGACCGTTGAATTCATGCTTTACCGAAGAGATTTGATTCGTGAATCGAAAGGCATGATTAAAAATATGAAGAGTGCTGATACTGAGAAAAAAGTTTCAGAAAAGTTATCTCACAAAAGAATTTTACTAGCAAGAGAATATGCGAAGATTATTTTAGGTGAGATCAAAGTGTCGAAATACTTTGGCAACACAAATAAGGATGGTGTGATGCATTTTGAAGGGTTTATAGAGTTTTGTAAATTATTTGTCTTTATTGCGTTACATAGGAGAGCTTTGAATACAATTGGTAAAATTAAATGTCACATTTTTTTTATAAATTAATTTTTTCTTTTAATTTAAGCATATGAAATGGACAGACTTTTCCGATCGTCACATTTCACTAAAATTCCCCGATCAGAATATATGCCCAAATACGGTTCACGGGAAAAACTAGTTTTATTTGGTGCTGACAATCCAACTGAACGAGGCTTTTATTTGAGTAATTCACCTTTAATCCGAGAACTTATCAAAGTTAAGCGTGCAAACAAGGATTTACTTTTGATAGGAGATCTTAAATATATGGGGTAAATAATTAAAGCTTAGTGTCAAATAAGGAGAATTTTAATCATATTATTTCAATTTAGTCCGAGTGAATATCTTTGGAATTTAGAAAAACCTTACATCACTTCAACGACTCAACTTAACTTGATAAACACCAACATTGGGTGCTTTGGTCATCCGAAATCACTGTATGATGAACATTTGAACGTTGATTACCGTAAAGTACGAAAAGAGAGATTCGATGAAAAATATGACACTTTTGGTCTTGTTCTGAAAGATTTCATTTCAATTCCTAAAGAAAAACTTTCAATGGAAAGGTAATTTAAATTTCAAAATTTTTCAGTTAATTTTTTATATGACTCATTTTAAATTTCAATAGAAGTCCCATTGGTTTATCAAGAATTAAAATGAGTAAGAAGGAAAAATTTAAAACCTGTTCGTAGTAAAAAGACATTTCAAATTTCATCCATACATTTTTTCATTTACATGTATTTAAATTTAAAGTCAGAAGCAAATAAATTTGATATAATTTATCAGTCTCCAAAAAATAAATAATTATTTTGTACGGAAATTCATTCAACATCAGTGTCTTCCAATTCCTCACCAACTATAGATAATGCCCGCTTAAAATCACCATTGACATCTTCAACGACACCGACAAGCCAACCACTCTGATCATTATAACCCATTTTTCGTAACTTGGTTAAACACTCATTTTGAACTGGACTGACTGTAAAAGGTGCAATTGAAATTCAGCTAATAAAAAATGTTATCTTACTTACGCTGCAATTCAATGTCATTTTGTATTGGCGGAGGAGTTTTGTGAACATTCGCAGCTGGACGATTTTGGTTGTTATTTTGATAATTTTGAAATGTTACATCCGAATTGACTTTCGGAAGCTGATTAGCTTGTTGTTGGGGATGATTTTGTTGTTGAGGATGATTTTGTGGTGAAGGAATCATCGAATTGAATGAAGATGCATTTGCTCGCAGTGAATTAAACGAAGGTGCTTGTGGACGCATCGAATTATTAAATAATGGTTGCGAAGGACGAATATTTGACGGTGGAAATTGGGGATCTAAAATTATTGATGATTTACAGTAAAAATATGTGATTTTTTATTTGAATACTTACACATTGATTGCTGTTGTACAAAAGGAAAATGATTGGGACGCCCAAATGGAATTGGAATCTTGAATACAGGTTTCACAATAATTTCTGGGTGAAATATTGGATTAGCCTTTATGAATGCAATCCAGCACCAAAAATCGTCAAAAGTTGAGATTTCAATCTCGTCGTTAGAATAATCTATTAAATTTCTATTTAAAATAATTTAATTTTATCTGAATATCAGTGACTTACCGAACCAAGTAACATAAAACTCCAGACCAAGTTGTGTTTCATTCACATAACCTACAAGTTTGTCTCGGAAAATTTTAAAAGCATTTTCCAGGCTTTGTTCTTCCTCGACACGAATATATTTACATTTACGTGGACATCCAATGTCCAACATAACAACTTTAATCGGAAGTGCAACGAAAAACATTTTAAATATAAAATTTATTACATTAAAATTATCCACAGATAAAATGTTTCACTTACAAAACAAAAATGGTGGATGACAGTTATAACTGTCAAAAAATTGCGCAATCAGTGGTGTCACGTTTTTTTTATCATGAATTCGCAGTTAATCACAGTGGGCCAAAAAATATAAAAACTGATTTTTCACATTTCAATTAAATTAAATATTTTTTTATTTATCACTTTTGCATGTTACATTAAAATTAAAATTGTGCTACCAATTATTAATTAAAATTAAATTAAAATTAAACTTAAAAATTAATGTAAGGTGGCAGATACATTGCTAGGCTGATCATCATCAAATTGGAATACCTGATATTGCTTATCGTCGTTAAATGGTGGCATATCCAGGAATTGCCATTTCTTTGGTGATGTTGTGTCAACTTTGTAATGTAAGCATGGTCTATTTATGGGTTTAGAATGAGAAGCAAAAAGTTGTGAGTGTAACTCAATTTTATATGATATTTTACGGATCACTCTATTAAAAAGTTCGTGCAGGTGCCTTCTAGATCTTCGGTGCGAAGTGTATTGTTTTTTGCTAAAAATTCAAAATTCAATAAAATATTCAAGGTTAACGTAACGTCTATTCAAAAAAAAAAATCAAATTATTGAAAAAGAGAAATTAAAACGGTTATTTTAAAAGAAATTACGCATGCATTTGAGGACTTCTAACAGTTAGAGCTCATTCTAAGGTAAGAAATTATTATTGTTATCTGAATTTTTAGCATTAGTGAAGTGAATTAATAGAGATAAAAAATGATTGTTTTCATTGAAATTACCTTTTAGGATCCTCACAACCAACAACGGGATATTCTAATTTATAACAAGTCTGTTGAACTGAGAAATAAATGTTTCCAATACTATTCGATAATTTTGTGTTGACTTGCTTTAAACAATCTTTGAGCTCTTTATCACATTTGCAATTTAATCTGAAAGTATTTCTATTTTTAGTTGAATTTATATAAAATTAATAAGACCATGACAATTCTCATAAAACTTTCGCGTTTCAATTAAGCAAAATAAAGATGGGGGAAGGGGGAGTAATCGTTGTATGTGAAATTTTCAAACGTAAAAATGAATTCTGTTCTATGGACTTAGTCCGTTAAAAAAAAACAATAGGGGAGGAACACGAAATTGTCTTGAAACTTGTGATGGCCTTATTTTCTTTTAATAACCTTGTAAATGGATTATTATTTTTCAAGCCTCTCGCTGATGACTCCTGGCCAGCTAGCAAGTGATCATCACAATTGTCCTGTAATTTTTTATTTTTATAAAAAAATCAATCAATTAATTTCAAATGAAATTAAACTCACATGAGCCCGACAACACTTATCTTCGGCAATATTTTCACCTAGATCATCATAATTTTTTGCAGAATTTCCAGGGCCACACTTATCATATTGAAATAAAATTTAAAATTTTTGAAATTAAGGCTATCTCAACGACAAATCTTACCCACTTAGTTCCTGTAATTATACAAAATGCAAAAATAATTGAATTAAATTGAGCTATAATTTGATGAAAACTTAAAAATGATGATATACCATGCAAATAAGTACCCATTTTAAAATTAGCAAGAATTTTGCTCGAAATATACAAAGAACCCTTAGGTAGGTCATTGCTTTGTTTATTAAAAAAAAATAAACTTGTTTTATTTTATCAAATCAAAGTTAAAACAAAAGTACACAAAACAAATAAACATTACATTGCCTCTAAATATAAACGTGATGCCGGTTGAGGAAGCAAGAACCAGTCATAATAAATAAACAAACAAGTTCTATGTAGGTGTTTCTAAATTTGTCTTTTAACATACTACAAGAACCAGTTTGTGCATCTTCTTTTTAATAGTAAAAAAATATTTAATTAATTCAAGATTATTTTACAAGGTGATGAAACACATTGATTTCAATTTCAGCATCTGAGACTGGTTATTAAATTAATTATTCAAATATTTCGGTGAATTTCTTAGTGACCTTGAACTTGATCATAAATAACTCACCTGGATACGTTATTCCCATTCCACCTCCTTGTGTTTTTGGTATCATTACAATTAAAGAAAATACTATCACTGAGAAGAATTTGACTTGTAACAACATTTTAGATGGATTTTTCAATAATTACTCAATAAAAATTAAATATTTTAACTTTTTGACGATCAACCAAAAAAAATACTTGTTTTCACTTAGAACGAACTGCACAGACAGATGATCGGAAATTTTTGCTTTTTTTTGTATTACTAGAATCAACACTAATGAACTATAGAAAATAAATGATCGGACATGACTCTTTATGATGATCAAGAGGATCCGGTGTTACCGGTTGCTAATTGAATATCCGTGCAAATACAAATAATCATTTAGATCAAGTATCATTGTTTTGTAAAATAAATAAATAATTGTCTCATCAAACTAAATGATTATTTTAACAACTGATCTTAATTCGATTTTAATTTTATGATCGTCAATGAATTTTTATTTTTTTTTGAATATTTGTAGAACACACGTGAAATAATATTTGAATATGTGTTATTTAAAAAATTGATAAATTTTGAAGGTCAGGAATATGTGTGAAAATACTTAAGCCGGTTTTGCTTATACACGTTTATTTAGATAATTTTTTTTTAAATAATATGATTTAAGTCAATAAACGACGATGTACAGCATTTAAATTACGTATTTGTATCAATAACGATCAATAATAATACGCATTTAAAGTTGACCGATCTGTTAGATGGCTGAGCTAAGACTGAAGAATAGGGAAGTAAATTTGAATGGAGCTTTTGTAAGAAAAATAAATTGTTTATTGTGTGACAAAAGTTGTTTGTTTTAATAATGACTGTCGGTTACAAGACGATTTCATTTAAGCATTTAACTTGTAATTTGAATTTTTATTCTAATCAAGTGTATAATCATTGAGCATGACGATACCGATGATTGAATACTCTAATTGAATCTAATCTGTAATTGAAAATCAATCATACAAATACAATTTTTTTTAACAAGTCTCTTTCAATAACAACGATTAAGATAAACCACGTGTATTGGACCGTTACACTTACCTTGTCTTTAACCGCCAAAATTAGATTTTTTTTCTTATCAAAGTAGAATGTAATTGAACTCATTAAATATTTAAGTGCAAAAAAGTGGAATTACCTTACACAAAATTGACACTTGAAATTTTCAATGAAAGTAAATAGAATTTGACTGATAATCGTATTCACTGTACTTGGATAGAATTTTAAACTTCTAATGCTTAATGGGCCATTTTCACAGTGTGACATTATCAGAACGACAAGACACATAAAATGCGGCCTTGCAAAATTTTGCTTATCAAAATGCAATTGTGACATCGAAATTAGTATTTAATAGGAAAGGAAATCCATTTATTGTAAGTATTTTTATTTGAAACTTCTTTCATTTAATTTCATTTCAAAATGAAGTGCTCTTTATTGATTTGCATTTATTTTATTCTCGGAAGTAATGGAAAGGTTTTGAAAGAAACCGATACAAGTTTTTCTTTTGAAGATGATAACGATAACAGTGTGGACAAGGAAGCGCCGCCAAGAGAACGCATTAATTTGAGTTACCCAGGTACGAGATGGTGTGGTCCGGGTAATACTGCAGACGATTACGATGATTTAGGAGCACATCCGGAAGAGGATAAGTGTTGTAGGAGACATGATCATTGGTGAGTTAATGTAATATTTGGATAAAATGATAAAAAAATTGAAATTGATAATTTCATAGTGATAACATGGCCTCACACGAATCAAAATACAATTTGACGAATGATGATTATTTTACGAGGCTCCATTGTCGATGTGACAAGGAATTTCATGACTGCCTTAAAAGTGTAAACAGCACTCTTGCTCAAAGGATTGGGTCATTTTACTTTAACATACGGGATAAGTGCTACAAAGAACAACATCCCATCATGGACTGTGCTGAGGAGAAACACAAATTCTTTATTCGTCGTTGTGTGAAATATATTGTCGACAAATCCAAACCTAGATTGTGGCAGTGGTTTGATTTGCCTTTCTATGATGATGATCAAGATTTTGGTGTAGATTTTTTGTAAAATTCAAAATAATAAAATTCGATTTAGACAAATTACGTTTTTAACAGTTTTTTTTATAACGGTTAATTTAAAATTGTGTGCACACCCCTATTTTACCGTTATCATACGACCCCATTCAAATTTAGTACTTATTTGAATTCATAGCAACGTGTTGCTATGGTTATTTATGTTTACAAACATTCATTTCAAAAATAAAATTACAATTTAATTTCACTTCAAACTAATAACAATATTAATTGAAATGGAGCGCGAGAAAACTAAACACAAGCAACGTCGAAGGAAAAGTAAAGGCCAAAAAGCCAAAAACTTAAATGTTTCAGTTCCACAAAACCTAGGTACATACAAAAAGCCGACCGGTAAACCAAAGCAGGAGTTCATCGATGAAGAAAAAGAAGTGAAACAATTAATCGAAGAGAAAGTTCCTCGGTCTACAAACAGTTCAAGTGAAAAGGAACTTGAAATAATGTTTTTTGAAAGTGCAGTTCCTCCAGATGAATATGAAGGAACCCCCGAAGATAAGGAAACCTCATCCGTGAAAACGGGAGATTCAATTAAATCCATATCAAATTTACCTGAATCTCCAACGCATCTTGCATCGTCATACTTGGGTCCTGAAGAAGGATCAGTAATAAGAAAATTTATACCAGAAACTGTTGAATATGACGATGATTTACTTTATTACCCGAACCTTGAAGAGGAACAAGAATTTGAAACTGAAATAAGAAATCTAAAAATGTCAAAAAAAGAAGAAGGCTTGTACGAATACAAGACACCTCAAATATTGGAAATGAATCGCGCCCAAATGATAAATCGATGTTTAGAAGAGAAAAATGTTGATTGCTTGAAAATGATTGAGAATGGACCTTCGATTTTTGATATTCCATTACAATTTCAAAAACTCGAACGTTTATACAAAAGTCACTCGGAAAAAAAATTTCATCCAATTTTCGTGAAATCAGAGCCAGTCTGGAAAGTCTTAAAAACACATGAATCCATAAATAAAACTCTCAATATTCACATTCATTCAATTGTGTTTGAATCTCATCCGAATTTGAATGAAAATCTGGATCAAGTTAAGAAAATTAAACAACTCTACACGGAATACGTGAATATGATGATGCAAGATGACGTGACAAAGCTCAAAAGCAAATTAGAAGGATTAAGGTCCGTTAAAGATCAAATGAGCAATGATGACATGAAAATGGAAATGTGCAAAATTCAGATTAAGGAAACGCGAAATGAGTTACACAAAAAAAGCAAATACAAGAAAGATTTAATCCTGCAAATACTTGAAACATGGAAGAAAATTAAGTTAAATAATAAAAATCCTGACATCGCACTTAAAATAAATTGCATTGAAACTGATATCAATGAAGCTCAGCTAAAATGGGATGAGGATTTTCAAAGTGAATTGAATGAAGTTGCCGAAGAAGCATTTGATCAGTACTTTAATTTAAAGCAAGAATATAAAAGAAAAGAAAAATCAAATGAAATTAAATTGGAAAAACCGAAGAAGCCTGATATCGAAGTCATTCGAAATGACCTTCAATCAACATGGTTTGCATCGTACCGATTACCGAACGAACCTGAAATTACCCTTGAATTACAAGGATTAACCGATGGAACATTGAAAAAAAGTACTGGCTTGAAATATTTCCTGAAAATATTTGCGGATAATGAATTGATAACAATCACAAAACCCAAAGAATTGATGAGCGATTCGAATGTGTATATTGACACAACATTTGCTGTCAGACTGACTTCACGCATGGTGAAAGATCTGAAATTTGAAATATTTGAAATGAGTGGCCTTAAAACAACACATCGAATTGCTGAAATTTTCACAATGATACCATTGTCAGATGATGATTTTTTTGAACTGGAAATGAACGAAAATGATTTTACATCAAAGAAAGTTCGAGGCAATCGAATGAACGGTAAGCTTGTAATGAAATGTGGCTGGATCTTGAATGAGCAACAAAATTCTGACAAATGTGGGTCAGTTATTGAGATACAACATTCAAATAAAGCAGATGTTATTTCACAGGACATGTATAAAACGTGGCATCAACAGTATTTGATTGATCCACTGGATCCCGAATCACATAAGGTCATGAAAAATCTTCATTCACCGGAGAAATGTGACGATGAAGAAAATAAAGAAAAGTGTTTCAATTTAAATGAGGAGGAATTATGTTTCTGTTCACAGGAAGAAATCGATAACGATGAA
The DNA here is from genome assembly GCA_900002565.1 of Culicoides sonorensis. Taxonomy (NCBI): domain Eukaryota; kingdom Metazoa; phylum Arthropoda; class Insecta; order Diptera; family Ceratopogonidae; genus Culicoides; species Culicoides sonorensis. The sequence goes on along the minus strand of LN483550.1, from coordinate 351,050 downwards.
CGCCTAAATATGTTACGTGCTCGATTTGAGCGGGACCTCAAATATAAGAATGCGTTATTTGTTCCATCTGATCAACGTGAGCTTGAAATTCCAGAACAATCAAATATGTTTGAGGAAATTATTGGAGATCCAATTGATATTCAACGACATGAGGGGAAAAAATATTTAAAAAAAGTTTATGAAACCGTGACAAACTACTGTGACAATTTAAATGCCAGCAGAGAAGATACCGCGATTTTGATAGGGGATCAAGTACCAACTTTCGGGTTAGATATTAAATTTTTTCATTGCAATCATATCGCTAAGATTCATTTTCATTATTTTCAGGTCATTAAGCTTAACTTTCTTTGAGATATTTGGAGCGAAAAGACCGTTAAAACCAACTCGACGAACACCATCAAGTAGCAAATCGGGAAGAACAATTGAACTTCAAGGCAATTTCAGTATCGTTGTTACAATTGTACGAGCCTTTGGAGTTCCACAACGAAATGAAGAGCTGGACACGTCAAGGAGGAATAGCAACTTATCAATGACCAATAAGTGTAAGAAAATTTTTCGAATTCCATTAAACTTTGAAATTCATAACTCTTTTTTTAGCGATCAAAGGAGCAAATGTCCGGCCATTTGTTTCAATTTCATTGAAAGATAAAAATGTGCGAACATGCACAGCTGAAGGTTTTAATCCCACTTGGAATGAACAGCTGTCTATTTTAGTGAAGTAAGTCATGAAATTTCTAATCTGAAATAATTACAAGTTAAATTTTTTTTCAGTTCCAAAACAGACTTGAATAAAAGCATATTGAGTGTGGACCTTTTCGATGAATTTATCGATGATTACATGAGTATTGATGATCGACGGATCACTGAGATCACACAACGTTGGCTCGGGCAAATCCAATTTCCACTTGAGACCATTTATCAAAATCAAAGGATTGAAGGTACATTTGAGATGAATACGCCGAACTTATTGTTGGGTTACAATCGACATAGTTTTGAGACGACGGAAAGTGTGGCAACGTTAACAAATACAGGCATACCAAATATGAGGGAAGTCACATACTTATCATTATTCATCAATATTGAACCACCATTGGATATTCCAATGCCTTTGATAACGATTGGACTGGAATGCATTGAATTGGAAGAGACAAAATCTTACATTGATAATTGGTATATTGCGTTGAGAAATGAATTTCCAAAAGCCCCTGAGCAAAGTCCGTATATTTTATTGCAAAGTGGAAAGAAAGCTTGTATAACACGATTTCTAGGACCACTTGAAATACCAACATTTGATCCACCAGTTCAAAATAACGTCTTAGAATATTACGTCCGAAGATTTGTGTCTCTCATTCCAGTTTATTCGAGTTTCAATCAATGTAATGGACTTGAAGGAGTTTGGCTGACAAATGAACAAATTTTCAATGTATTATGTGCTTCCCCTAAAGACCTTGGTGTGTTACTAACATGTTATTTCCTTACACTCAAGTTAAATGCATGGCTAATATTAGGACATGGCCTGCCAATGGGTGACACGTGTTTTGTCCTACTCAAGGAGGAAAACGATTATTTTATTGTTGACCCGACAACTGGCAAAAAATATGAAAGTACAACAGTTGATTGTCCATTGAAAAAAGTTTATGCTCTCGCTAACCATGAAAACTTTTGGGCCAATATTCAAAGGGAGAAACGTGTTTTCATGACATTATTTGATGTCCGCAGCGGAACTGAATGGAAATCTTTATTTAAGTCAAATCACAAAGCACCACCAGGCTTTTTGCATAACATTGCATATCAGTATAAGAAATCGTATCCAATTCTAGATTTGCAGAGGACAATTGAACTGAAATTGACGAAGAAAATCAATTCGTGGCGTACACACAGAAAAACAACATGGAATCGATATGTAACGGAACATTTAAGGAAATTGTTAATCGAACTGGAAACTGAATCAGTGTTATGTAATTACAATAATGAGAAACATTTACACCAACTTGGAAGAATGTTCAGCAATTATAAAGTCACTGGATTCCCACTTAACTTTAAGTATACAAATTTATCTAGTATTGTGCATCACTTGAAATGTACTGGGATTCATTTGAACTCAGAGAATGCTGAATTTGCTCTTGCCGTACACGTGAAAGATTATCCAAATAACATCATTTCAGTTTGGATTTTTTTGGCATCAATGACTTCGAAATGAAAACAATTTTTTTCGTTTGAAATATTTTTTTAATTTAATTTAATTTACTATTGAATACATTTTCTAACTTCACAAATATTTTTTTCTTTGTTTAAATTAATTAATTTAAGTGTGATGAAATGTGTGTTTCAATGAAATGCAAATAATAAAGATTTCTACTCCTTTTCTTCCTCTTGAAGTCGTAAAATATCAGCCTTGTTCATAAAGTAATACTGAAAAATCAAATGAAGCGTCAAAAGAATTTTGATTGTTTGAAAATGATCAACTTACTGAAGGTTGTCGTCCTTTGAGATCCTTTACAACTCGTTTAGCTCCATTTTTTATCAGGATTCGACTGATAGACTCGACATTATTTATGCCCATTGCATAGTGTAATGGAGTACGAGCCAAATTATCACCAACATGTAAGGTTGCTTTGAAATTTGATGCCAAATATTCAACAATCTCTTCGTGTTCAAGGAGAACAGCGACATGCAATGAGCAGCGACCTATATATATTTTTTTTTAAATTTAAAATGAACTTAGAAAGATGAAAAAATTAATATTACCATAGTAATTCTTAGCTTTTGTAAGCTTGGTCATATCAGATTGCTCTCCTATAGCTTTTACTTGTTCCAAATCGCCTGCTCTGATGGCACTCAATAAATTCTCTCGAAGTTGCTGTTAATAAAATTAAATAAAATTTTTATAATTGGAAAATTCAGATAAACTCACTTCAAAATCATTCAAACTCTCCAATAAATTAACAACTTCAATGTGACCTCGTCCTCTCGCAACTTGGATAATTGGTGTTCCATCAAGGTCAGTTGCGTCCAAGAGATGATCATATCCATCCCATACCATGTTAGCAAGTGTTTCAAGGTCACCTCTTGCCGCTAAATGTACAACATATCGATCAATTTCTTTTGCATTATCCGGTTGGTTGGCTTGCAATGAAACATCTCGTGCTGTGCGATACAACTCATCTCGATACGTAATATTCGTTTCAGATTCTTCAATCAATTGAATCAATGCATTTTTTCCATGTGATCTTGCACATGCAAAATGAAGGATACTTTGACCATGCTCATCACGATCATCTCCTGGCACCGTTGATTGCGTACCATCAGAGGCACCATCATCGTATTCCATGTTTTTTGGAGGTGCTTCTATCGCTGCTCTTGTAACCAAATTGGCGGATGCTCGTTTTGGAATTGGTGCGGTTTGAATTGCGTCCTGTAGTTCTACTTCTGAATCACCTCGAATTAAGGCTTCTGTGGAAATTTCCTCGGTGTTTTTGATTCTGTCTTGCTTTTTTGCAAAATCTAATAAGTAATTGGCCAAAAATGAAATTGGATCAGGTGGTCTTACGTTTGCGACTTCAGTTAAGCCCTTGATTAGTGGATCTCCTAGACCTGTACAAAAAAAAAAATTTTAAAATCGAATTTCATTTCAATTAATTCTCCATCTCACTTGTTGCTAGATATACGCCTTCCTCTGTACGAAATAACGGAATTTCTATTTGTGTATTATTTGCATCTGGAAGAAGCAGTTTATAAAGAAAGAATCGGAACTTAGGTTTATGAGTTTGATGATTTTTTTTTGTTAATGATTTTTCAATGAATAATTCTGCTCTATAAATTAAGTCTACACAAAAAACAGATAAAAAACTTTGATTCACACAACATCAATGTAAATTAAATCCATTGAAATGTGGCCGTAAGGCATGTCTTGCGTAGGTGAGGGTATTATAAGGTACTTGTAAACCAATTGTGCACTTGAAAATGAAGGTTGTGACACTGAAATCAGAAAAGAAATAGAAAGAAAACACATACTAGAAAGTTGAAAGGTTCACAAAAAAAGTAAAAATAAAAAAATTACACCATTTAAAGGTATTTCTAAAAATTCTTTAACTTTCTTCGAGTCCTTAAACTATACTAAATGAAACAAATGTCTTTTTTTTTGTCAAAGTGAGTGAACCACAAAAATTTTTATTTCCGTTTCAATTATTCAATGTTATAATTACGATAATTTCTACACTCATGAACAAAAATGCAAGGAAGTCTACTAATTATTGATATTCATGTATCGTGAAAGGGGCTTTTTTGTAGATTTGTTCACAGGTGATTCAATTTCAAGAAGCAAAAATCATATAAATGTGTAATTGTTAGCCAATATTAACCAAACACAAACAACATTAAATAAGTAAATGAATCAATAATTTACTAACCCTATAATTTTTTTTGTTCTTTGTGTCATTTTTTTTGATTAGTTTTTAACATATTTGGTGCTGTTAGTGTGTTTCACTCATTTAATTCTAATATAATTCGTTGATATGTTACATGGAATAGCTAATTTAGGGTTACAGGTCTTAATTGTAACATTACACAGCATAACCACTTTTCTTTCTACGCAAAAGACGATTAAATGATTCTGTTATTTGGCTGGTTGTTGATGTGGACAAATCTCGTTCGAGTTGTAGAATGTTTGCAATAGCTGTACAAAAATCTTGGAATATTCTCCATTCAGTGATACCCAGACTTTGCATATTACTGAGACGAATAAGGGTGTCATTCACTTCAAATTTCATACTGAGACCTCGTACAGAGCATAAATGTCGTAGATTTGCACGTTCCTTTGAGAGATATGGCAGAGCTAGTAAAACGTTAATTTTCATTGCAGTTCCAAGGAATGCAGGTCTTGATGATAAGTTTCCGAGGAAATAACTGTGGCGAAATTCAAGAATTTCTTCAAGGTAAGACATTGCACGGCTGATTTTCATGTAAGCAGCTCCAATGTCTGTTATATTACCGCATTTCGTTGTACAAAGGACTCGGAGATGTTCTTGAGCATTTATCCATGCAACTAAATCTTCATCATGACTCACATAAACACCTCGACCATACGGCCAAAATTGATTGTTGATTGCTATTGATTCGGGTTGTTGAACTGAAATATCAGGATTTAGCAATGGTATCAAGACACCTAAACTTTGCAATCTATCATTCAATGTATGTGACTCAAATACTTCATTCATTGTGTAATAAACACCGAGTTCCGTTTCACCTATTGCATGCGTGAATTCCATACTCAAAATTTTCCCTGTCAAAGTTCGTTCTGCTTGCTCCAACTGTCCAAGGTTTAAATTCAGTGGCAATTCAAAATTCTCCAAATTTCTGCAACACTCAATGACACCTTCTGCCATAAAGACACCTTGTCGATCTAGGATTAAATGGAAATCACCGTCATTTGTATTTTCTTCAATGAATTCATCTGGCATAAACATGTGTTCAGGTTGTGGGGTAAAACTTTGATTTGGATCTAAACAATGCATGTCCTTAATTAATGGCACCAAAAATTCTTGAAATACCACATAAGCGTCAAAATCTGGTACGACAATTCCTGCATTCAGTTCCTGATCAACTGGAGTTTCTCTCGCACTTTTTTTCATTGCAGGCCATATCAAGTCAAACAAATTGTGATCTAGCCGTGTTTGACGTCTCTTTATTCGATCAAAGATGTTTTTTGTCAAAAACCGGGCAAGATACGATGTTACTGATATTCGAATCGATGAAGCACTGCCTGGAACACTATTTGATGGAAGTTCAATTTCACCCTCTTCTCTTAAGTTAATTTCGTGAATTAAATTGAAACATCGTTCAAGTGTTTGAATTTGTTCTGGATCCTCTAACAATCGACGAGCACTATGCACATCATCAGGAACTACACAATTTTTTTAATATAAATTTATATTATACAATCATTTTTCAAAGAGTTAATATAAAAAAATTAATAAAATAATGTTGAATTATCACACTGTGTGACCTACTTCTGTGAATAAAAACGTGTTTAAATTAAGTTTTCATTCAATTAAGCTAATTTTTCCTTCATTAAAAATTTATATCTTTCCTTGAATTCTCTTTTCTGTCAACTTTTAAGTGAGAAAAAAATTTTTTCTTTATTTTTTTTTAATTTTAATCAAAAAAGTATTTGACGCATTACAACATCAAATTAAAAAGAAAAAAATTGTTGCTCAAAAAACAGTCATAAATATTTTCTTTTTTTTTATTAAATTTAACAAATAAAAGCAACATTAATTGACAAACAACCTAAAGTACACGTAAAAAAGAGACAAGTAACAAATAAAAGTTGTGATATAATAAAATATTAACAAAAAAAAAAAACTTTGACAACTCTCATTAAATTTGGTCGACAATAAAAAGCCTCCTAACTCTTAAATTTAATGTCACGCACTTTAAAATTACATTTCAATTTTTCTTTATAATTAAAAAAAAAAGAACTCACCTTGATCTAATAACATATCATCTGCAAGACTTTCATCAGCACCATAATCACGAAGCAACTGTTTATGTGAAAGTATTTTATCGGACTGATCGTGTTTTGTGTAAAACTCTGCATTATGACCCTCCTACAAATACAATTTTATTAATAAAAATTACTGTAATTGTATTAAAAGTTGTGAAAACTGATAAATAATTAAATATTTTCGATCGTTTTTTACTGCTCCCTCGTGCTACATTTAAAGTATGTATTTTTTATGAGGGAAAATTGTACGTTATCCTTGTTGAAATGAAGAAATAGAAAATTCTATGTATTTTTTTCCGCATATTATAAAATAATAATTGAAGTTTAATAAAGAAAAACATTAAATTGTTGTGACAATTGATAGGAAATCGATATAGACTACATTACAATTGGTTAAAAGGATACCAGAGAATTATTTTAGCGCGTGGATTTGAAAAAATGAGAAATTTTTACCATTGAGCGGTTTCGATAGGATTTGTTTGATTTAATATAATTAAAATGTATTTTTAAAATTCTGCCATTTTGAAAAATTTTGTAAAGTCCGCCATTTTGAATTTTTTTATGAAATAACGGTTATTTTGAAATTTCCGCCATAATGAAAATATGAAAAAAATCGGCCATTTTAGGAAGGTCTGGGATCTTATACTGTTGACAGTTGTCAGGCTTTGAAGGTCCTGGAGCTCAATTCCTAAGCGCAATCTCACAGCAATGAGTTAAAGCTCATTCGTATAAAAAGAAGCGTATCTAATAAAAAATTAGCAATTTTTTTAAAATTTTTAACTGTTTTTAACGGTTTTTAGACTTTGGAGGCTCTGGAGCCCAATCTCATAATTTTATCTTATGGAAAAAACCCTACCGCCGTCTCATGGACCATTTCACAGTCATGGATTGCGATTAGTGACGGTGGACAAACCGTCTGTAAAAGTGCATTTTTTCTTACAAAACGCTCATGTCCATTTAAATAAGGCACAAAGCATAAGAATAAAACTTGCATTATCTTTGACATTCGGGTCAGCTCCAAGATGCAAAAGGAGATTGTAAAAATGACCATTGTCTTTGATAACAGCTGCATAATGAATTGGTGTTCGACCATGCTCATCTTTGGCTTCAAGGGTTTCTGAAAATCGTCCAGCTAAATATCTAACAATGCCTTGAATTGAAAAACCAAAAATTAAATTTCATTCAAATTACAATTCAATGATTTTAAAATACCTGCATGCCCAAATATTGTTGCCACATGAAGCGGTGTGCCACCATATGGCGAAACCTTGTCACGAGCCGTTGCAAACTTACGTCTATCAAGGGCAGCTTGCAAATCTCTCAAATTACCATCTCTAGCGGCAATGTGAACTTTTTTAATTTTTTCCTGAAATAAATGAATTTTAATGAAATTCCATTTAAAAATTTTACTTTTAACGGTTATTTACCATGTAAGCAGGAACATTATCCAAAAATGACTGTATTTCAGGATGGTCTGAGGTGAAACCGTCTAACTTGTGTCCATATCCATTGAGTACGAGTCCTGCTAGCTTTTCCATGTCACCATTCTCGATCAACTTTTTGATATCTTCATCCTAAAAAAAAGTTTTAATGTGATTTATGATTTTTTATTCAATTTTTAAAGCAAAAAAATGTAAATTAATATAAAAGACAGCACATCAAATTTAAATTCAACTAAAATTTCTCACATCTTCAAACTTTGGATCACCCTGAGACTCAACTTGATCGTTATCAGGATCTCCTTGGACAACACCGGATATTTCCATTTCTGGACTGGGAGAGGATGAGGTTGAAACATCGTCTTTTTCATGTTCAGCCTAATTAAAAAAAATTTCAAATTAAATTTATTAATCAAAATTTCAATTCAACTTGAAGAAAAAACAAGACTTTACGTTTACATTACAACATTTATAAGTGAAGTGGACACACACACTTTTATTAAATGCTACTTTTAATCTACTTCTACTAAAAAGTTTCATTTATTTACAGAAAAAAAGGATAGTTTGAGAAACAGAAAGAGAGAAATACCTCGTCACTATTAATTACAAGTACTTCTGCATTAGATTCTTTTTCAGTGTGCGTAGGAGTGGGCACATCATCAGTTTCAATTTCATTTTGTACCTCATTTTCCGTATTATTCCGTGCAGTGTCAGACTCATTTTCGTCATCAGCATACTCGGCATCCTCAGTTGTCGATTGATGTTCACCAGGTTCGACTACTTCTGCGACATTATCTTCAATATTGCTCACTTCATTTCCAGTTGCCTGATCATCATCATCATTTTCCTCCTGTTCATCATGATTTTCAATTTTATTTTCATCTTCAACATTTTCTACTAAATCTTTATCACCATGCTCACTATTACTATCATTATAATTATTTAAATTATTTTCATTTAAAGCTTCATCTACAAGCTCATCTACTTTTTTCTCAAGTTCAGGCTCTAATTCTAAATTTTCCAAGTGATTACCATTCGGTATTTCATCATCTAATATGTGATTACTTTCACTACTTTTTTCTATAAGATCATTTGTTTCATTCTGAAATGCAAAATTTAATATGAAATATTTTTTTGAAACGCGATTTACATAAATTTTTGATTGAACATAACACGGAAAATTGACTGCATTAGTTGCATGACTCAGGTTTACAACAATGATAGGATACAGTTTTCAATAATAATAATAATCATTCATTAAATATTTCATTATTATAATGAATGAATGAATGAAACACTTATGTAAACATACGAGCCGGTTACATTTAATATTATTGTGTATCCTCGATATACATAAAATGTGATAGTTTTTTATTGCTTTGTATTGGAAAATGTATTTTTTTTCTTGTTGTTTCAATCATATGGTTGTTGTTTTCTGTTTGGAAAAATTGTTATACAGAGGTCATGAAAGTTGTTGTCGTGACGAGTATCGTGATGTGTTTTGAACTGTTATACCATCATCAGACCAATTTATGGATCGATTGGCATTTTATTTATGAATAATTTGTAATTGTATAGGGAATGTGTAATTTATGTGTTTATCGGAAAATTCTGATTAGTGAAAATACATCAAGTGCAATTCTATGTTAGGGAGTCACAGCGATTTAGTGAGAATTTCGAAAAGTGCGTGGGTAGTTTAGAAAAGTGTATTTCGATGGGAGTCGTTTCATTAAATAAAATTAATTAAATAAATTTTGAGAAATCTACCATCTTGGAATTTTTTGAAAATCCGCTATTTTGAAAATTTCTAAAAAATCCACCATTTTGAAAAAAGGCCGTTATTTTGAAAAAATTACGCCATTTTGAAGCTGGACATCGGACTTCGTGACAAAATTTGGGATTTAACCCTCAATTCAGCGACAGGGTCTGGCCAGGCCCCTAAATATATTGTACAAAAAAGTCCTATTTTTATGAGTTTTAGGTAAAAGTGAACTGAAGAAAAGCTGTAGAGAACATTTTAAGTTGCAGCTTTACTGAACTGACCAAGTCGATATTTCATTAAATAGGAGGTCAAAAATAGCAAACTACTCATTTCGGAGCTCATAATTCGGTTTTTGAGTAAAAAATCATATTTTCGTAAGTTTTAGGTTAAAGTGATTTGAAGCAAAGTTGTAAAGCATATTTCAAAAAAAATATATAAACAAAATTTTTAGAAAATTTTATAGTTTTTGCGTAAAAAACAATGTTTTTTAATTAAGAGTTCTTTTAGGAAATGGAGGTTTTCGTAGTTTTACCTCCGAACTATCTAGCATTCTCGATCTTATCACGAAAAAAAAGTTTATGAAAAAGGCATACAATAAGAGTAAAACATGACAAGACGATTCAAAACTGATTTTTTCAGATTTTGATAAAAAATATTAAATTTTCCCATAATTTTAAAACAAACATAACATATCAGCGCTATTAAGATATTCTCTTCACCGTTGTCTCACACCAGTTTTACCTACAATTACCGAAAATATGAATATAAATATGTCTCAAAAACCGTTAAATCAGCTTTGCCATTTTTGGCCTTAATGTGTACAATATGGACCTGGTCAGTTGAGTAAAAAAAAACCGAAAAATGAGCTCAAAATATTGTATTGTGCCATTTTAGGGCTCTAAATAAATGAAAAATCGACTTGGTCAGTTCAGCAAAGTTGCAGCTTAAAATGTTCTCTACAACTTTTCTTCAGATCACTTTTACCTAAAACTTACGAAAATTTGATTTTTTGTCACTTTTGTACTGAAAAATTAGAACGAAATTGCGTTTTTGCCATTTTTGTGATCTTAATACATCAAATGTAAATTTGGTCAGTTCGGCAAAGTTGTAGCTTAAAATATGCTTTACAACTTTGCTTAAGGTGATTTTTGTCTAAAACTAACAAAAACATGATTATTTTACTTAAAATAGTTAGGGGCCTGACCAGACCCCGTCGCTGAACGAAGAGTTAAAGCTTTTAACCGTTTTCAGGCTCTGGAGTCCAATCTCTGAGCCTACCCGAACTCACTCCGACAGATCATTCAAAAGCCATAGATTTTAATGCATTTTTACCGAAGTAAGGCTCTGAAGGTTCTGGAGCCCAAACCCTTAGACGAATCTATTAGCAAATGAGTTAGGGCCAAAAATGACAAAAAAATTCAAAACCAATTATTTTCTGAATCAAAAGCGCCTTTGACTGCCCTAGTCAAAAAATTTATATATCGTCTGTTTTTTTTTACTACCTTGAAAAGTCAAGAAAAAAAGTTTAATTTTAAATGAATTCAACATTTTATTTCAATTTACAAAATAATTAAATTCAGAATATTCACATTTCATTGACAATCCAAATTCCATCAATGAGAAATTGTGGGTTAAATGTAAACCGAACTGGATTGTTGTAAATTTTAAACTTAGTCTTATCTCGATCTTTCTTTGAATGATATCTCTTAATTTTACGACTTACATTTTTGTATGACATCGAATTGAACTACAATTTCATAAGAGATTTTTTTTTAATTTAAACGGAGACTTAATTAAAGACAATTAAAGAAAAAACAACATCAAAAGCAAGCAACATAAAAATTAAATTCGAGTTTAACGTTCTTTCATTACGAGTCATATCAAATTCAAATTCAACACTTGCATATTATTAATAATTTTCTCATAGGTTTTTTATATGAATCACGTTGCACGGATTAACGAATGAACTGACATGAAAAAAAGCAATTTAATTTTTGTAAAACTAACACTGAGAATGCATCATGCACTAAATAATGTCTAAACAACATGCAATTAATTTGATAATGAAATGGAAAACTCACCTGACTTTCACTATTTTTCCTACTTCGCATACTTTCACTCTCAAGCTCCTCAAATGTCTTGTCAACAATGTGCTCCATACTAAAGCTCGCAATTTTAACAGGTTCTTCCGATTCATCTTCATCGTCATTATTTTGCCTAATTGGATCGGTACTTTTTGCTTTCCTTATATTGTTTGTATTGCCATTATCGTTATTAATGCGAGACGATAAAATCGATTGTACTAACGCTGGTTCATTCTGACACAAAAAAAATGCATTAAAATATTAAATTTTAACGTGTTTAAAGCAATTTCATACATTATTTGCATCATCTGCATTGAAAAACATACTCCAATCAAAACTTGGTGGTTTTCTTGGGACTCGCGGTGCTTCAGGAATCACATGCAACAACGTTTTATCAACTTCATTTGGTTTGCTTCGGTAATAAGCTGGATGTCTCATTTGCTGTCAGAATTTAATGGAATACCATGAAATTAGAGTATGAAAAATGATTTAATCAGACTTACATGATCATTAGCAATTTCATCGGCACCGGCTTGGACAAGTAAGTTGAATGCCCTAAAATTGTTCTTTGCACTCGCCCAGTGTCTAATTACAAATCAATAAAATTTACTATTTCATAACAGATTGTATGATAAAATAATCAATTTACTACTCACAAAGCAGTCTTTCCAGTATTATCCTCAATTGTAGCGGCATTTGGATATTTCATCAAAATATATTCCAAGCATTCGAGGTGCCCTAAGCCAGCTGCCTTATGTAAGGGAGTTAAGCCATTCGCGTCTTTGCATCCAAGCATCACAGGAGGAACGGGATCAGCAGATGCAGCTTCAAGTAAATCCAAATCATTGTTAATTGCAGCTGTATGAACGTCTTTTATTGTGGCCTGTAATTGAATTTCCCTCAAAATAAATGATTTTTGCATTGAAATGTAAGGAATTTACCATGACATAAGGAACAGCATCTAAAAACGATTTGACTTTTTTATTCGTTGAAGTCTCTCGACACAGTCGCATTCCTTGACCTTCCCATAGGACTTTTGTCAGCTTTTTTATGTCTTTTTCGTGGATCCATATTCTGATACTTGACGGTTTAATTACAAGTGCTGTGAATCAGTTTTGAAAATGATAAATCAAACTCTGAATTTCATTTAATGTGAAAGTTAGTGGAAAATGATACACAAAAAATGATTTGATACACATTGAAAGCGTTGCATGATTTAAATGAATTATTAATAAAATTATCTTCTGCTTTTTTATTTTATTATTTAAAGTCATTTTAAGCTAGAAAATTATTCCTCACCTTCAAGATCATCTTTATCCTTATCATTACTGTTTATATTCAAGACTGAAATTTAATAAAATATTTGTTTGAAATTTAATCAAAAATGAAATTTAACTATTTTCCTTAAAATAAACATTTTGACCCAATCAGTTTTAAGTTATTTTTCTCTAAATTTCCCCCTGAACTAAATAAATATTTGATCATATTGATTTGAAATTTAATAATGCCTTTAATCTAGTTATTTAATTTTTTTTACTATTAATCTAGTACCTACGCTATTTTTTTTTGTTATTATTACAATGAAAGTAAATATAATCAAGAAAATTAATCGATATTTTAGATCGACAGCTCACTAAATATGCGTGTCTCCTTTGAAATGAGTTATAAATGAGGCCAAGTAGTCTAAAATTACTAAAATTATTTCTCAGTGGTGGCACTGACATCGATTAAATTATAATTTATCTATTTATGATGAATTGTCCAATCAATACTTGATTAATTATGTATGTTAAATGAAAACAAAAAGTAAACAAATTTGTAGATGTAGGGCATGTAATCGGACTTATTAGAGGAAGGTCATTGAGTGAAGACATTGAATTAAATGAAAATTGATTCTGAGACTTAAAGTAACACTCAACAAGGAGGAATTTGGCACTCAAAGATCCTAAGATGAGTTCTTCAGATCCAGACGAAGGAAAATGAAAACTGCTTGCACAGTTATTTACATGAAATTATAATGTCTACTTATAAGTGTATTATGGATTAATAAAATGAAAATTGTACTGGAAAAGAGTGTTTTAATCAAAACATATACATTTTAAATCATCATACTTTCCAAATATTATCTCCGAAAACTGCGCACTTTTCAAAAACGAATTTCGAAAACTGCGCACTTTTCAAATATGAATTTCGAAAACTGCGCGCTTTTTCAACATTGAAAGTTTTTAAAAATCAACCTCCTCATTTTTATGTTCTCCTGGTAATTTTGAATAAAAAAGTAATAAATTATGGGCAAAAATCTGAAGCTCAGGAACAGGAAAACATAAACACGAGGAGGTTGATTTTTACATTGAAAATTTTTAAATATCAACATCTTTATGCTTATGTTTTCCTGTTCCTAATTTCAGATTTTGTCCAAAATTTATTACTTTTTTTACTCAAAAGTACCAGGAAAACATAAACATGAGGAGGTTCATATTTAAAAACTTTCAATGTTCGAAATGTGCACAGTTTTCGAAATTAATATTTGAAAAGTGCGCAGTTTTCAAAATTTATGTTTAAAAAGTGCGCTTTTTTCGAAGTTTTTGATTAAAACACTCTTTTCCAGTACAATTTTAATTTTATTCATCCATAATGCACTTATTAGCAGACATTACAATTTCATGTAAATATTATTAACTAAAATGACTGTACAAACAGTTTTTAATTTATTACTTGAAATTTTTAGAAAATTAAAACTTGTAAATCGTTTTTATTGTTTGGTCAACTGTCAATTGGAGGTCTGCTTATCGACGATCGTTCGAATTTACTCAGTTGCAAGAATCACCTTTCATACAATATATTTTTTTTTAATGCAATAGAGCAATCAATTGAAACATAAATTATTCATGCCTCACTTTTACTATCACTATCACACTTTTATTTCAATAGAAAAATTCACATAAAAAATTTGTACGTCGTACGGGAATGAAATTGAAATTAAATAGGTTACACCAAAAACTATTGAGCAATATTTAGGTTAGATGTCATGAAAAAATTTACATTTGAAGATCAATATTTAAGGCAATCGATTGGTTATGCTATGAAATAAAAAATAAAAAAAAATTGTAATACAATAAAAATTGTTTCGTGTAAATAACACCAAATCGCTAATATTATCCATGAATATACAAATATAAAAAATATGAAAATCGGAATATGCAGTTAAACGTCTTTCAAAATATCATTTCAAAAGTTACTTCTTGTTGTTGCAGAACTTGACTTTCACAAGATTTTTCATTTAAACATGAAAACGAGTTCAGTTCAATTCAAAAGAAGTTTTGTAAGTCATTGAAATTACATTTCAATTCAAATAAACACTTAACATTAAAGGGATACCAGTGCTTTGGAGATAAAATCGGAACATTCTGATCCGAAATCGGAATTTTGGTTAAAAAAAAAGGTGAAGATTGAAATTAAAATGTAAATCGGGCTTCGGGATTTGACTTGGAAAATCGGGATTGCCCTACTCAAAAGACATGTCTATTATATTATGCTAGTTAGACACGCAATCATGTCTTTTGTTGTACTTTTATTGTTTATTAAGTATCACTAATTTTGCATACACCTCTTTTACAGGCGATAATTTTACTGTTGAACTATTGAATACACTTCATTGAAAGATAATAGAAAAAATTTCCATTAATTCTAAGAAATTTTTTTTCGTAAATCTAGAAATTTCAAATTTTGTTTGTAGTACGTGACTAAATACGATTCAATCTTTAAAAATAATTAATCCTCCAATGCATGACTTATCATATAACATTTTATGAAAATCGAAGACCTGGATTCCTATAAAAATCCTTTTTTTTCGAAATTTCTCAACAAATTAGTTCAAAAATCGGGGCTTCTCAGGTCAAAAAACCTAAACATGGTTTTTTTATTTCCATTATTTTATAATACATGCATTGAAGGGTTAATTATTACTTTAGACCCTTTAAATTTTCATTAAAAAAATTATTAATGGAGACGCCTGGTATTTTGTAATTAAGTTTGATGTACATTTTAGAGTGAAATTTTCTAATATTTTTTATTTTTTTTCACAAGTAAGCCAAAAAGGTGTATTTGCTAGTAAGCGAATGATAAATTTTATGATGCTTGTATATAATTTTAATACTTTTTAATTAATTTTACTAATTGCCATTTAAGTTTAAAGCACTTGACAGGAAAATGATGAAAAATGAGTTTTTTCAAGCACAAAGTGATCACATTTATTATGTAAGTATTGAATATGATCCATTTTGTTAATTTTTCTACAATTTTATTCCAATTATTTCTATGGTGAGCTTATATAATTAATAAAATATAAGAATTTGATTCGATACCTTTAGGTGGGGATGAGTGCTGATATGTGTAATGTCCGTTACGTTTAATTTTACGAGGTACTGGCATTTTATTTTATTTCTATTAAAAATTTTCACTTTTATTTTCAATTTATTTTTTTATATCTCATATTTTTTTTAACCATCATTTAATTTCATTTTAATTATTTAATTTAATGCGCAGTACAAATGTAGACAAAATAATTTATCCGTGTTAACTAGTCAAAAGGCCAAACTAATCTAAATGTATGAATATTTTCCCATAAACTTGTCTAAGCCACCTCTTTCGTTTCCGATACAAAAATTATTATAATATAATTTTTCCATTATTATGCTCCAATTGCTCAAATGAAAACACGTCATCAATAACATGTCGATATTATCTATTGTTGTATATATTTTCCATTTATTTAATTTGTATCTGACTACAGACAATGGAAAATAATTTATGTTAATGTTAATTCTGTGTACTGTATTTCCATGAGACGGTGGACACAATAAAATAATTTTATAAGAGCAAAAAATAAAATATGACTTTTCTGTCTATTCTTAACGCGCCTATTTCGTATTATGAAATGTAACGATGTAAAAGTTTGCTGTTTTACCTCACTATGGTAGCTATACATGATTTTCATGAATGGAAAATTGTTTGTATTTAAATACATGAAAATAATAATAAAAATAATAACAAAACAATACACAAATTGGAAAATAGTGAGCGATAATTTGATTGAGTATTGGTTACATTCTGTTTCCGTTTTAGTCAATTCTGTTAGTAAAAAGCGTGAGAAATTTTTTAAATTGAAAAAAATTGCAAGTTTTATTTAATTTTGATTTTTTTTTTTTTTTTAAATTTAACATCGATTTAATTTAAAACATTTCTGTGAACAAAACACTGAATCTACATAAACATAACTATTGCGATCCATATGAATTGATGCCCATCCCGAAGGTTTTGAAAGGAATTGGACTTTTTCATGGACTGTGGCGTCGTAACAGTGCATCCTACATGGACATAGTGGAGCAAATTCAATGATATCGATTATGATGCGAGGAAGAGTTGCAGGTGAGTACGGAATACTACGGAAAAATTAAATTAATATCTTTGCTTTATAAATTAAAACTTAAAATAATCCTTACCAACTACAAATTACACGTCGAGCTGCTAACACAAACAATGATGGCATTGAGTTAAATGACGGCATTTCTCGATTCCGATTTAATGGTTCATTTGGAAATAAATTATCACAAAGGTTTATTGTATCAAAACGAAGAAGATTAATGTTCTGTGGTAACGATTCAAGTTCATTTGATGAGACATCGAAGTTTCTCAGGTATTTTAAATTCCTAATTGAAAATGGTATCTTCTTGATTTTATTTTTACTTATAACGAGTTTGGTTAATACTTTCAATTTTGTCACAGCATTTGGGAAGAATGTTAACTGAAATTAAAGATGTGAGATTAAAATTTCACTTAAATACTCAAAATTGACCTTACTTCATTATCACTCAGGTTCAATGTGAAAAGTGACCGACTCAATTCTTCTCCAAGCAACCACTTCCAACTACTTCCAGCCAATTTATTCGAAGACAAATTAATATCTCTCAATCGTAAAGTACCCAATTGATCAGGAATTTTCTCAATTATATTTGTATTCAAATCCAAATGTGTCAAATTTTTCAACAAAAAAACTTGATTATCAACTCGACAAAATTTCATGCCACTCATTTCCAGATGAGTCAATGTGCGAGGCAGACCCTTGATTGGATAATCTTTACGTGAATGGATCACAAGTTTCGTTTTGACTGGTTCATGTTTCGTGACTTTTGTCACATGGGAAATCACAGATCGACCATCTTCATTTGTGGTTTTTCCTTCAAGTGCTAATTTAAGGACATTCATAAAAGCTTTCAGCTGGACTGGGTCACATTTGATTTGGAGATCATGTTCAGGAACTTTAAATGAAATTGTCATTTTACCTTCTTGGAGACATTTTGTGAAAATTTTCTGTAAATTTTCCTTGATTTTGAATCGAATACCCGTTTTGTTTTGTGCAGTAAAAACAAGAATGTAAAATTCAGTATTTTCTTTATTTGGTGGATGGGTTCCAATTGCAACAGTTGATTTTTGTGCTCGATTCTTTGCCTGAGGATACGCTCTGTTAACTATGGTTGTTTCACAAATAATTCTCATTGTAATTTAATTTTTTTTAAATTTTTTTTCCTCAAATTTTCATATTTTATTTTTTGCGCTCAAATGAAAATGAACATCTGACACATTCAAACATGTATTATGTACGTGTTCCATTTCAAATGAACTCAGTTTTAAACATGTATGACTTGTACACAACTGTAAAAAGGGTAGTGAATTCATTTCTGTTTTGGGTTTTGTCAAATTCTTTCTTTTCATTTCGACCATCAACAAGTAAACACGTGCAAATTTATTTTCCGGTATTTTAATGAAATAAAATGATTACAAATTAAAATAAAACATAGAATTTATTAGAATTAATCATAAACTATTCAAATTCAATGATAGTTTCATGAAAAATATTAAAATTCAATTGCAACATGAAGATGTAAAATTCCAGCATGGATCAATTGACTGATGATGATAAAGCTAAGTTGGAGGCACAAAATACACGCTTGGTATCAAATTTCCAAGCAATCAAACTAGAAAAAGAGGCTAAAAAGAATTGGGACTTATTTTACAAGAGAAATACAACAAAATTTTTCAAAGATCGCCATTGGAGTACACGTGAATTTCAAGAATTGTTGGGAGAATCAAAACCTAACCTAGAAAATTCTCAGCACACTCGTAAATTACTTGAAATCGGTTGTGGTGTTGGAAATTTAATTTTCCCTCTCATAGAAGATAAATTGAATGACTATTTCATCTATGGCTTAGATTTCTCGCCACGTGCCATTGAGATTGTCAAACAAAATCCTTTGTATTCTGAACATTACATGAAAGCATTTCCATGTGATATTACAACAGAAGAAGTCTTTGATACAATTGCACCAGAAACACTTGATCTCATTACATTGGTATTTGTGTTGTCAGCAATTCATCCAGACAAATTCAGTGCCGTTATTAGTAACATCCATAAATTACTGAAACCTGGAGGAATTCTCCTTTTCAGAGATTATGGCGAATTTGATATGGCTCAATTACGTTTCAAGCCTGGAAGTAAAATAGCGGAGAAATTGTATGTCAGACAAGATGGAACTCGGTCATATTACTTTGCGATAGAAGAAACCAAAAATATGTTTGAAAAAAGTGGATTTGAAATTCTGAGTAATGAATACATTCATCGAAGGACTATAAATTTAAAGGAAGGCATTGATGTCCCGAGGATTTTTGTCCAAGGCAAATACAGAAAAGGTAAACTTTAATCTGAATTTCTTGCAATTAAATTCAAATGATGATTGTTCTTAAATCTATGATTAAATTGATTACAAATAAGAACGGCCAACTGAAATAACAATCAACTCTAAAAAAATTATTTTATTTTTATCAATCAAAACTAATTGTATTTCATTCTTTTCAACTTCAATTACAGGTCCAGTATCTTGAAAACGTAATGGAAAAAAATTAAGGTAAGTTTCATTTAATTTGTAAGTAAAATATTTTTTTATGATGACGCATAGTTCATTTGATAAAATAATGATAAAATCATACTTTAATGTCTTTCGCTCCTATCTGAATATAAATTTTAATCTCTGAAGTTTATTCTGTTTCTTCTATGTATTTTAACAAAATTTTCTTTCATTTCATTTTATAGAATCGACCTAATTCAACTTGTACCAGGCTATGGTTGGTCTGTAGCAGGTTCATGCTACCTCTTATTCATATCGAGGACAAATTCTTAATGAATTCAGGTAAGATTTGTAATTTAACTTTTCCCTGTAAGGCCACCACAAATGAATTCCGAAAAAAATTGTCCTTTGCCCCTTTTAAAAACTAAAAAAGACGAGTTATTTGTGTTATTTGAAAGAAATTGCCTTAAAAACATAATCTTATAATTCGATTGAAACTTTTTTTGCCCCCTTCCCCATTTCATACATTTTATTGGATTAGGACAAAACTTTCGATTTGGATTTGTCGTGGCCTTAATTACTGCATAAAATGTTCCAATGATGACGCATAGTTCATTTGATAAAATAATGATAAAATCATACTTTAATGTCTTTCGCTCCTATCTGAAAAAAAATTGTCAAAATCTGAATTTTATACCTGATTTTCAAAAAAAAACCAAAATTTATAATTAAATTTTTTTTTTATTCATTAGGAACCTGACAGTTCACTGGTCAACATGCGAGGATTCGGTTAAAGGATCTTTGAGGTAAATATTTTAAATTTATACCTAATTTAGTTAATTTTTAATTATTATGATGATAAAATGGTTCTGAGAAACTTTGATGCTATCCAACATTTCAATTTATAACCAAAAGGATGCTGATAAAAATTTTCAAATTTAAATTTTTAAACAATTTTTCAAAGGATGTTATGTTAAATGAATTTTTCTGTTTTTTTTTTTTATTTTAGACTTAGCATCGTGTGCAGACTTAACAGATGATGGATCCTTTACATATTTCATTAGGTAAATATTTGTCTTAAATAGAATTTTATTTGGTACTTATAATGATGAAACCACATGCTGCCTCATCAGAAAACCTCTCTATATAAACAATGTTGATCGCATGTCTGATATTTATTTCAATTCAAAAAAAAATGAATTTTATTAAAGGAGAATTTTTTTTAATAAATTTTTTTATTTATTTTTTTAGATGACAGTGTTAAGCTGATTCGAACTGATATTGCAGTTAAAGGTAAATTTCTTGTTTCGTCTCAAAATATTTGTAATCCTCATCCTGTCCTCAATTGAAAGCTTAGTTCATTTAAAAAAAAATTTCGGTTACCTTAAATTTTCTGTATGAAACATATTCAGATGACAATGACTTGCAGAATTAAAACACGAGTCAAATAAAAAAATTAACGGCTAAAAATTTATTTTATGAAGTTACAGGGACTTAAAAGTCCCCTTGAACAGAATGAAGGTTAAATTGGAAGGTGGTTGTTAATTTCTCATTGAACATAAGTCAAGATTGCACCTAAAGTAAATTGCATATGATTGATTTGTATTTTATGCGAGGGACAAGGGTGCAATATTAAATCTACTTGTAATATTTGGAAAGTCATGTATTTTTTAACTGTATACATGTTTTTGTACATATTATCAAACATTTAAAATGAGAAATTAAAACCATCATTGAATTGAAAAAAAAATAAATTTTAATTGTTTTTTATTTATAAATTTATTAACAGATTAACGAGGAGTCTAAGCATAACTCAAATGGCATAATTAGCTCCAGTCAGATTAACAACTCGGTTTTTGTATCGTTTTGAGATGTCGGCCTCAATTTTTTTTTGTAACACTTTCGTTTGTTCAACAAGTCTCACCAGTTGTGGTCGAAGTTGTATCGCTTCTTCCTGATAATTGACGGCTTTTTGCTTCAACTCATCTCGAGTCCGATCAATTTTATCAATCGCTGACAACCGTTGTTTTAATTTAGCAGTTAAAATATTGACGTAACTGCAAAGAAAAAAGATGATTAAATAAATTTTTAATTTAAATTAATTTTTTTTTTTACTTTGGTGAATGTTTGATCTGATGTAAGTGATACAAAGTCTCGTCAGTTACGGATGTTAATGTAACATTTACGTTACTCAACATATTAAGAACACTTTTGGCATCATGATCTGTAAAATTTTCTACAGATCCAATGGAACAAAATTGATGTTTATCCGCACTCAATTCGTATAATCTTAGTTTTAAAAAGGCTTCTAACTCGTAAACTTCATCAATGAATTGTTCTCTATATTTTGGAGAGTCTAATAAAGTGTAAGCCTCATTTCCTTTTGCTACACCTCCACTACATCCAGTACTTTCGACTACGATTCCACTTTCTTCTAAGGAATCACCAAAATCAATTCCACCAGCATCAACTTGAACTTCTTCGATATTAGGCTCTTCAACGTTACCCCAATCAATATCTCCAGTTTCTAAATTAACGTCGCCAAAATCAACTGCACCAAAATCAATATCGCCACTTACTTGCAAAACTTCCTCATCATCGTTGGTATTAATATTCAATGGTGGCTCTTCGATGCTCAGAGGTGCTTCCCCGTAAACATATTGATACACTGTCGTATTACCAGCTGACGCGATATGTCGAATCAAAGGTAAAACATCCTTGTTATTGGAAAAACTTGAATACAGATTAACAGCTTTGAATAAACCAGGAACTTCCTTAGCAATTTTATCAAATGCAGCTGGTAAACGTTCCAATCCCTTAAGCAATTCCTTTTTAATATCATCACCTTTAATCCCAAATTGATCACATAATACTTGGTACTCATTACGAATTGTGTTCTTTGACTTTTCCAAATCGTGACACTTTTTCTCACACTCCTCCTTGGACTGTTCCAATCTTGCAATCTGTTTTTTCGTGCCAGGAATCTCAAATTGAACATTCCTCGAAAATATTTGTGCAGCTTCTGCAATGTAAACCGAGTCACGTTCATATGCTTTAATAATCTCTTGCCAATTTGTGTATCGCTGACTTGAATATCGACCAAATACGTTTTTCGTATCTGCTTCAGTTTTTTTGAGAATTTCCAGAATTTGCAGGCAATGAAAGTAATTGATATGGGCACCCGATAAAAGTTTAATCAAATCTGGATGTTCTGGCATATCCTGGACTGCATTGGAAATATTACCACGAATATTTTTTATAGAATCTGGCCAGTTTTTATTCACAATGCGACGTGTCAATAAAAATTCTGAAATTTTTTCAGAACTTACAACAATGGGAATGTCTTGTTCATTCATTTTGAGCTCTGTAAAATTTAAAAAATTAAATTTCTTTTAATATTTACTTCACTCCACGTCGACACAAAACAATAACAACAAAAATGAAATGAATGAAGGGAACTGTCAAATTAATCTGTATCGATACAAATCTCCATACTGATAAGCGCTTGTCAAAAATAAGGTAAAATTTTCTTACGTGGATCAAGAAAATGCAAAAATCCATTAATTTTTAATGGCAAATTCAGTTTTAAAGAGTTAAAGTAATACTTAAATTATACTAGTTAAATCAATAAGTGTGCAGTTTGTTCATTTGTGTGCAATTTTAGATGTTCCAATTTATTTGAATATTTTATAAACCAAAAATGGTAATAAAATCGATGCAATGAAGAAAAAAATTTGATCAATAATGAAAATTTAATATTTTTTTTTCACAGACTCGTCAAAGGAAAAACATTCCACAAAATCAGGGAAATGGAAGTAGTCAGAGCAATTCATCAGCTGCATCCACTTCCTCAAATCCCTCAACTTCACGAGGAAATGGACATTCAGGATTTGGCAATAAAGGTCCTGCTAGTAAAAAATCGAAAACGACAATCACTAAAAAAGGATTTAACTATGCCTCTTATTTGAAATCCCTTTTTGGATGTGTTGTCTTGTTAGTTGCAGCATATTTTGGATATCGTGGTTATTTGGAAACTCGAGTCAACACGCCATTTGACAATCAAAAGATGGTTGGGAGTTTATCTAGTTCAAAGGAAATGTTTTGGGGCTCATATCGTCCAAGTGCGTACTTTGGAATGAAGACACGAGATGCTCATAGTCTAGTTATGGGTCTTATGTGGTATTTTCCGAGACAATTATTGGGTGGTGGCAAGGGAATTCGACATTGGTGTGATAGTGGTGACAATTTAGCTAAATATGGATGGACTAAACATGATGGAAAAACTTTTGGTGTCCAAGAAATTTACGATGGCGCATTCAAACTTGAAACGTCTTTCATTAAACATGGTGATAGTGTTAATGGTGGAGAATGGTCTGCACGAATCGCTGTCACAAATACCTCATCAGCTATTGAAGATATTTCGCTGATCTGGTATACAGCTTTAGATGACAAGACTAATGGATGGATCAATGCAATTAATTCGGATATCACAGGCGTTGGAGGTGAAACAACTGGTTTAGGAAAATTTGTCTTAAATTTCCATACTAATGGTAAGAAATCTTCATTGGATCAGAATTCATTGGAAATAATTAATTTTATTTTAGGAAAACTTATTAAACACTCATACTTGGCAACTGTTGCACCAGGTTTGCATGCCCTAAAGGAAACTGTTCAGAACTATGTACGATTAGTTCCCCGAACAAAAGGTTCAACGGAAAAGACTTTGGCTTTAATTGGAGAAGCTCTTGTCGATGCAGCAGGAAACCGGGTACGTAACTTAACATAAAATAACAATTCAAATAATTTTTGAATTTAATCTTCATATTTAGCTTGATCCTAATTTCATTGCAACTCAAGTAACAGTGCGAGCTCCTTTCATTCTTGACATTACTTATCGTTCAATTACTGGAGATCCATTGGAAGGTGTCGTTGATGATAAATTTGGTGATGATGAAGTGCTTGTAGGTGATAAATATACAGAAAAGTTACAAGAAAAATGTGAAGAATTTTCAGTCAAATTCGAAGACAAATTTCGTCTCAAGGCAAAAGGTTTTTCGGGATCAAATATTACATTTGCTGAAAGTGCTCTAAGTAATTTGGTGGGTGGTATCGGATATTTTTATGGATCATCAAGAGTACAAAGTGGATTTACACGTGAACCAGTGCCTTACTGGAAAGCACCTTTGTATACCGCTGTTCCGTCACGTTCTTTCTTCCCAAGAGGCTTTTTATGGGATGAAGGATTTCACGGACTATTGATAGCCACATGGGACTTAGATATAGAACTTGACATTATCAATCATTGGTTCGATTTAATGAACGTTGAAGGCTGGATTCCACGTGAACAGATTCTGGGTGTTGAAGCACTTGCAAAAGTACCTGAAGAATTTGTAACGCAACGCAATACAAACGCAAATCCACCAACGTTTTTCTTGACATTGAAAATGATTTTGAATCGATATAAAACGGATATGATTGTTAGTAAGAATCGGTTGGCAAATCTTCAACGGTTGTATCCACGATTGCAAGCTTGGTTTGCATGGTTCAATAATACACAACGAGGAGAGGTACCTGGTAGTTATAGATGGCGAGGAAGAGATGAACTTACTGTTACAGAATTGAACCCAAAAACGTTGACATCTGGATTAGATGATTTTCCTCGTGCTTCACATCCAAATAAAGATGAACGTCATTTGGATCTTCGTTGTTGGATTGCTTTTGCGTCGGGTGTAATGGTGGATCTCGCTAAAATCCTCGACAGAAGTTCTGATAAATATGAAGAAACGTACCAATATTTAACAGATTCAGATCTGCTTGATAAACTACATTTATCAATTAATACACAGACATATGCTGATTATGGACTTCATACTGATAGTGTAAGTTTGAAAAAATCTGTGGTTAATGTGAATTCACATAAGCATGTGAATCAACAGCAACAACAACAAAACAATGAATTGATAAGATTTGTTAGTAAACCTCCTGAAAATCGACTTGTTGATACGAGTTTTGGCTATGTCAATTTATTCCCGTTTTTAATGCAATTCCTTTCACCTCAATCCTTGGCATTGCAAAAAATTCTCAAGAACATTCGTGATCCGGAAGTTCTTTGGACTCCATATGGACTAAGATCACTTTCAAAGAAATCTCCGTATTACATGCGACGAAATACTGAACATGATCCACCATATTGGCGTGGACAAATTTGGATCAATATAAATTACCTCACACTTAAAGCGTTACATCATTACAAAAATTTACCTGGACCTTTTGCTGCAGAAGCAAAACAAATATACACTGAACTACGTGATAATGTTGTGAATAACATTATTAAGCAGTATACTATGACAGGATATATTTGGGAACAATATAATGACAAGACTGGTGAAGGATCTGGATGTAAGCCATTTACTGGGTGGAGTTCCCTGGTTGTTCTTATAATGGCAGAACAGTACTAAGTTACTTAATAGACAAAAATTAACAGATTTTATTAGATTTTAAGTAGTGATTAAATTAATCATTAATAATTAAAAAAATAAATTGTAGGAAGTTCAATTTTAAACTTTAAATCAAATCAGAGTGACCACACAAATTAATTAATTAAATTAGAGATATTTAAGATTAGAAAGTAGGAAACAAATTCAAAAAAAACTATTTAAAAAATTATTAATCAGCAATTAATATTTTACCAAAATTTACACTTACTTTTTAGATGAATGATTTTATAGATGAATCACATAAAAAATTGAAATTAATTGATTTTATTTCATGGATCTTTGAGTAGCGAGAAAACTTTAAGCTAATTTAAATTTAAACTTTTTTCAATTTTACACACAAAACAATTTTGCTGAGAGCCTAAGAAAAATAGACCAGCTACGCATTTAACAATTCATCTAATTCTAAACCAACTGTCTGTGATTTTACATGAAATATTAGAAAAAAAATAAAATAAATTTAAAAAACATGATTTCAATGAAAGATCAGTAGAATTAATTTAGAATTAGAAATTATATCATTCATTACTAGAACTTAAAAAATTTAAATTACAATTTAAAATTAAAATAAATAAAAAAGGCTATTACAAAGATATTAAATTGAGTTTAAGTGTTTACCAAAATCGGTTATCACCTAATTAGATAATGAAGTGTTTTACTTAAGTGAGAACTTTAATTAATAAATAAAATACCCGCCAACTCCACCACGCATGCTCAAGAATAAATCAGTAGCGTGCATCTGATTGCAAATTCATTGAAAAGAAACAGTGAGCGTGAATTGCATTCAAAAGCGCATTTCAATATAATTTTTTTAATCTCCATGTCGCAACGATTTCGTTTCATGCTTTAGAGGCTTTCTTTATAGAGGAGGTCATATGAGATTAGGCTCAGGAATTGGGCTTCTATGTCCGATTCTTCGTTTTTTTCAAAATAGCGAATTTTCAAAAAATTTTAATATGGCGGAGTTTTCCAAAAAAAAATCAATATAGAAGAATTTTTTGAAATGGCAGATTTCTTTAATTTTAAAAAATTCGTTTCCTCCTTTGAAAGTGAACCAAAAAATACCAATATGAAGTCAAATGTTCGTTAATTTTTAGTGCATTGCGTAAGAAAAAATGCACTTTTAGACGGTTTGTCCGATGTCATTTCGTAAGTCTGACACTGATATCCATCCATAACTCCAGAATGATCCATCGAATCCAGGTTGCGCTTTCTTGAAGGATAGAGGAGGTCATAAGGACGAACTTAAACTCATTAGCTTTAAAATTGAGCTCCAGATCTTCTAAAAACGGAAAAACCGTTAAAAAATGGTTAAAAATTTCAAAAACTGCTTATTCTTTGATTAGCTTAAGGAGCTTATAAGAACTCATTAGCTGTAAGATTGGACTCAGAAATTAGTCCCCAAAGTCTCAAAACGGTCAAAAGCCTAAATTTTCCCAAAATGTCAGATTGCGAATGAAGAAATTTTTTCTGAAGGGCAAAGTTTTTCAAAATGCCAAAATATTTGAAAAAAAAATCAAAATAGCGAAATTTTTCAAAACTTTAAAGATCGAATTGAAAAAATTCGCTATTTTGAAGTTTATTGAAAAATCCCGCAAGTCCCATTAAAATGCACTTTTCCAAACCAAATTTCTCTATTTTTACACATGACGGATATACGGACAGATACAAGACACCAAAAGTGCAATTTTAACTGAAATTGAATGAAAATGTAAAGGAATTTTTATCTAGTATCTTTAGTCACTTCTTAGTTTTCATTGTGCAAAGACCTTATTTTTTACTATCGCTTCAAATTCAAATAAAAGCTTTTATTTGTTTATATTTTTATTATCATTTGTGCAATGATAACAAAAACAATTAATAGCTTTAATTATTTTTGTGTGATGATTCGATAGAAAAGAAAAATCCAATAAATTAAAATATTGAGAGCAATAAATGTGCAAATTTAGATTATTATAAAAATAAAATAATAATAAAATATAAGGTAATTTTTTGTCAAGTCATTGTAACAGTGATTAAGGAATCAAATTTTAATTGTAAATGATTAGACTGCAAAAATTCCTTGGGCCAATTATTTTCCTGTGAGAAATGAAGGTCGAAATTATTACGAAAATTACACAGATTACCTTGATTCAATAAGAAAAAAATATCTCATTCATGTAATACACTTTCAATGGTTGTCATGGTGAAATAAAATGCATCACACAAATGATTTGCATGTGTTTAACTGCTTATTTATTATAGTGTAATAATGGAATGCCGGCATTTATCCATTAAAAGGAAAAAATTAAAATAAAAAAAAAATTAGTTGTGACGAAATTTAAATTTTTTTTTGTACTGTGATGATAAGACACATTGTTTGTAATTCAATCATATGTTTCATTCATAGAATGTCTGTTTGATTGTTTTTTTACGTGTGTGATAATCAATGAAGTTCAAGTCCGATAATGATTAAATAATTTTCCATAGACCGTTAAATTCTGAATTTAATTTAATGCAAAAAAAATATGATGACGCTTCACATATTAAAACAGTTATTCAATGAATCATCTAAAAATATGTTTTTTTTTGTAATTATTAATAAAATGAGCACATTTCAATATAAGTCCATGTCATTGTGATCCAAATCGCTCATTAAATTTTAACTTTTTGACATGGGTGACCACAATACCCGAATTTTATATCTGATATAATTTAATTAAACTGATTAAAGATAAGCGTAATTTGTTTAATTTAATTTTTAATGACAGATTAAAATAGTTTCATTGTATTCTATCATAATAAACTTCAGTGTGACCCCTGAAAATATTTTAATCAAAATTTGTTTTCAAGATATCATGGATTTCGATTCCATCCTCGATGAAATCGGTGAATTTGGTAAATTTCAATTCACAAACTATATGCTCGTTTGTCTACCGGTATTTTTTGCTGCTGCAAACTCTTTATCTTACGTCTTTACGGCTGCCATTCCAAATTATAGGTAATATTTTTGCTTGAAATGCAATGAAATGTAAAATTAAGCTGAATTCAATTAAAATCG
Source organism: Culicoides sonorensis (assembly GCA_900002565.1). Lineage (NCBI taxonomy): Eukaryota > Metazoa > Arthropoda > Insecta > Diptera > Ceratopogonidae > Culicoides > Culicoides sonorensis. The sequence continues at coordinate 321,825 of LN483550.1, read as the reverse complement.
AAGGTGTTTAGTACCTGATTGTGATACAGATACTGGATATTATGAGGACTGGGTCTCAATTGCAGTACCTGGAAAAACAATCAAAGACAATTTTGTGCCTTTACAATGTCAGAGATATCAACGTAATTTTAGTGTAATAGCACCGGAATGGGGTGTGGAATGCAATAAGGAAATGTTTACAACTGAAATTGAACGGTGTTCTGAATGGATATTCGATGAAGGTGAACGAACGATCGTCAATGATGTAATTTATTTATCGATTTTTTTTTAAATAACGGTTTTTATTCAAATTTTCATCATTTAGTGGCTCATTACGTGTCCAGAAAATCAATGGAAGTTAGCATTGGTAATTAAAATCACAATTTAAATGAGGTTAGCATGAAATTTGAATTACAATGCATTTAAAAAAATAGGTTGGCACCGCTCATTTTGCTGGCATCGTTGTAGGAAGTGGGGCGTTTGGTGTTTTAGCCGATAAGTCAGTTAAATTTTGATATTTCATGAATTGCTTTTAATTGAAATGAAAATTTGCAGATATGGAAGGAAACTTATATTCATCGTATGCACTGTGATAATGTCAATAACTGGAGTAATACAGGCCTTATCAACAAATTATGAAATTTTTACACTTTTTGGATTTTTGAATGCTGTTGGAACGTCTGGGGTGTTCCCCTTGGCGTTTATCATTGGTACGTTAAATTCAGACAAGTTAATCACATTATAAAAAATTAAATATGTTTAACAGGAGTCGAAATGGTTGGCAAGTCCAAACGAGACATCACTGGAATAGTATTAAATTACTTTTACGCCTTGGGTGAAGCCGCAGTCGGACTCATTGCATGGCTATGTCAAGATTGGGTTAGTATTCAACTTATCGTCTCAGCACCACCAATTGTATTCATCATTTATTATTGGTAACATACAAAAAATAACAAAATTATTTTGAATATTTACGTAAATTTACTTTCAAAGGATGATCCCTGAGTCAGTTCGATGGTTATTGGCAAAGAAACGCAATAGAAAAGCCGAAAAAATTGTCAAAAAGGTATTTGAGATTAACTTTGAGTGTAAATTGATTCTAAAATATTCATCTTTAAAGGCCGCTAAAGTAAATGGTGTTCAATTATCTGACAATATACTGTCCACATTTGAGGACAGTCCAAATGATAGTGACAATAATTTATTGCAAACGCCACTCAAAACGCAAAAAGTTAAACCTGATATGTGGGAGATGATCAAAGAAGTATTTCGATCAAAAGTGATGATCGTTAGGGGACTTATTTTATTCTATAATTGGTACTTTGCACAAACCCATTTCAGTAATAATATTAAATTTAAATATAATTCTTTGAATTGCAGGGCAACATGTGCGTTCGTTTTTTATGGACTCTCATTGAATTCAGTGAATTTAATTGGAAATAAATATCTTAATTTTACACTTGTCTCACTCATCGAAATACCAGGCTACTCCATGGCTTGGTATGCAATGAACAAAATCGGCAGACGACTATCATTATCCGGTTCCTTGTTCTTATGTGGTATTACTTGTATCGGCGGCGCATTTGTATCTGAAGGTAAGTTTAATTTTACATTGAAATTTTTGATTTTATCAGTAAATCATTAACTTTTTCATGCGACATAGTAATTCCAGGTAACTTTTTTGACCCAATTTATCATTTTATTTTATCTTTCAATTTTAAAAACAATTTACATATTTAACAGAAGCAGCATGGCTCACAATCATCCTTTTCTTAATCGGTAAAATGGGAATTACAAGTTCATTTGGAGTAATTTACGTTTATTCAGCTGAAATGTTACCAACGGTAAGTCACAGTTCTTGTGCAAGAATTAAAATGATAAAAATTTCCATTTAATTTAAGCTCATTCGAAGTGGTGGTGTAGGATCAATGTCAACATTTGCTCGTCTGGGTGCCCTCATTGCTCCATTTGTGCCGCTATTGAATTACATTCACCCAGCAATCCCGTTACTGTTATTTGGATTAGTTTCAGTTATCGGAGGATTTTTTATATTATTTTTACCGGAAACCATGGGCAGAAAACTACCAGACACTGTAGCTGAAGCTGAAAATTTATCTGAAAACAAATTAGTCAGAGATGTTGAAATGAATAATTCGAATACACCAAAAAGATGATGATTAAATGAAATAGGTTGAAATTTTTCAGCATAATTGAATTCCGTTTACAGCACCCACCAAAAATATTTATAACAAAAAACACAGGGACTATTGTTATTAAGAATTAAAAATAAATAGAGAAATTTCAATTTATAGTGTTTATTACTTTAATATTTTTTCATCACCATTAATTTCACATTCCTTTTAATTCGAACTATATTATTTTTTGTATTTTGAGTTATTTTTCTAATAATAATTAATTTTATTTTAATCAAGTTACATTATACATTATTTGGTTCACTTTTAACATCTTATTCATTGGAAAAGTATGTTTACTAACTTAAGATATTTCATAAGGAAATAATCGATTTACAGAAAATTTGATTTTAAAATTGGTATATGATACCAATTAAAAATTATAGTTAAAAATTTGTTATTTTATTGTTTTGAGCGCATTTCCTCTCAATTGGAACAATAATGCGATTATTATGTGGGCTGTCTGTTTGTCAATTCATCACTTGTGCCATTAGCTCATATGAAAAACTCTCATGCAAAAATCAAATTATTCAATTTTTGTCAAGTTTAACTGTGTTGAAAATTTCAAGGAAATTTTAAGGCATCGTCTTACATACATATTCCTTAAAATTTCCGTTCTCTTTGGTTTGTATCTAATTTTTTGTTTTCCACTATTTTTTCGTAAAAATCATTGCAATCGATAGATAATAATTATATCTCGAGACCTTTTTCGATTCACATCCATAGGACGAATGTTTGATGGATTTTTCAGCGTTAATGAAAATTCCTGCCATTTCCCTTATAAATTTTTTGCGATAATTTTTTTCAATGATGAATTTTCTTGTTCTAGAAATATGTTCTTCACTATTACGTTCATATATCCATGAAAAAATCGTTGTATCGATATGAATCGAAAAAGGCCATTCGTAAGCCCTTACCGTATATTTTATGTAGTTTCGAAAATGCACAATGATTCACATGATTCAACGATAAAAAAAGAGGATCCTCCAAAAATCCCTAAAATTAGAATAATTATTTGATGGATTTACAATCATTCTTGCCCAGGAGGCCATGACATGCTCATTTAACTTACTTTTTCCATTCTCACGTTGTCTTTTAATATTTCGCCTAAACGCTTCTGTTGAAGGCATTAATATTTTTGTTTCTTTATGTAATTTTCTTTTTTCACGTCTAATAATTTCTAAAGATTTATCATCTGAATATACAGCACTTTTATATTTTTTCATTATTTATTTTGTTGAAGCAAGCACGTTTGTACGTTTTGAAATAGGGATAAGATTGTTTTCTGTTTCTTTTGCAACTATTTATTCTTCATTTTCATTTTATTTTGTAACAATTCTTGAATTACATTCTTTTGTTTTCTGATATTCACATTCCCAATAAAAATTATGGTTATATTTTGAATTTAAGGTGTAAAAATACCCATCTAAAGAAATTTCAGAATTATTTTTATTAGACTGAATAATTTCAGCAACGCGGGCCTCCATGGTTGAAATTGAACTAACTGTAGGGATGTCTACAAAAGGAACCGTAGGGACCTCGGTGGAGTCTTTTTCATATCTATCTAACTGTAGGGATTTTAATTTTCGGGATTTCGGGAGCGACTCATTGCCCATAATAAAATGAACGCCTGGTGCCCTTAAAGTGGCGATAGCCGATAACTCGATCCTACTACCTTAAGAAAAACGGATATTTTATGTAAGTCATAAAAATCGTAAGAAATTTCAATACGGTCAAGTTTGACGCGTTCGTTTCAGTATCAGTAAAATTTCACTGCAAAAGAATAAATACAACTTAAGGAAATGCGCTCGTGTAAATCGTTTACATTAACGTTTTACATTTTTGTGGTGTTTTGTTGTTAGTTTGTAAGGTAAACTTAAAATTTCTATTTTTCCACATATGTTTATTATAATTTAAGTTATTTTTTTATTTTATATTTTAGTTAATGTCATTTTGCTGTGGACTGGTATTTGATTGATTTTTTATAAGATATAATACAATAATTCTAGAGTATTTATAATAATTATTGTATGTTTAGAATATGTTTATTCATATTTTTTTAGTTGAAAAGTTGTTACGATCAGTTCGGTTTTTCTTTAAAAAATTTTTACATAATAATTCACTGTGGAACAAATTCTCATCTCAATTTTTTCAGGATTCAATTGAATTATACTTGCCAACCATTTTCGCTGAACTTGGTATTATTTCATAGTAGTTCGATTTCCAATAATCGATTGAATCCCAAAAAAATGAAATTGAGATAATTTTATTTTGTTGCACAGTGAAAATTATAATGATCATTTTTTTTTTTATTTTCTAAGTCTCTAGGACATTATTGTGAATATGTAATGAGCTGTATACTATTTATTTTTTAGATGTCAAGATGTGATTCAATTGAATTAAAAATTATTTAAAAACGAATAAAAATTTTTCTTTGAGAAAATCAGTCTTTCTACAGAATTTTTCTAGGTAATTTTTTTTTATTTGAAATATTTTGTCCTAATATTTTGATTTAATATCATTAAAATACGAAAGCTGCTGCTTTGAATGAAATTAATCAAAAAAATGAAGATGAATGATAAGCATGAAATGTAAGACTAACTTTAATACTGTTTTTAAGGGAGTATTTTAACATTCCACTAATTTTTTTGTCAATGCCATCTTATGTTTAATCAATCAAATTACTACACCTTTTCTAATTTTTAATATTTTTTTTTTTTTTAAATAATCAATTAAATTCTAAGC
>LN483550.1:233543-316809 GCA_900002565.1 Culicoides sonorensis | reverse complement strand
TTGCAACATTTTTAACAAGGTACCGTAATTTCATCATTGTAATTTTTTTTCTAACAAAAAATAATGTTTTATTTTGTGTTTATTAATTTTATGCAATAAATTTGTCGGTTCACAGTAAATGAGGGATTTGAGTGATATCTGATATCACTGTGCTCGATACTTAACTTACTAAAATCAATGTCATTTGAATTGTTTCGATGAAGGCACGAAACAGGACAAAAATTATGTTTTATGCTTTTAAAGCACCTTTTTTAAAAGTAAATCACGGTTTGTGTTAATGTTTTTGTTTAAAAGCTCTCGGTTTTTCATCAGTTTTAAATTTAAGTTAAAATTTTTCCTTTTTTCATATCACCTTGATCATCATCGTCTTTACGATCTCTGATAATAGCAAACAATAAGGGAAGGCTTCCAGTTACCATAAAAGTTGCCATTGTATAAAAACAAATGTCATAACTGCCATAAACGTCTCGAAGAAGACCTGACGAGGGTGGAACAGTGATTGCCATTAAACTTTGAAACATTCGAACGAGGCCAATCGATGATGGTATGCGTTCAGGTCCAAACATATCAGCTAAGAGGACTGGAATCAAAAGATACCAACATCCAAAGAAAACTAGTAAAATTAAAAATGAGATTTTTAAGATATTTCAGAGGAATTCAAGAAAACTTACGTCCATAACATGCAACTGCAATGCAAATTAGATACCAAGTTTTAACCGTTGGAATGAGCATAACGGCAATTCCAGCTCCAAAGATACTATAATATGAAAATATAATATTAAAATATTTTACATTTCTATATGTGAGTACACTTACAATGAAATATAAGCCTTTCTACGGTCAAATAACTGTAAATCAGATAAATATCCAAAAAAGAGACGTCCAATTAAATCAAAACCCGCACACAAGCCAAGTAAATATCCAGCATCATGTTTCGTGTATCCAATATCAATGATGAATGATGGCAAATAAATAATGGCATATGGTGCTCCAGTTGTCATCAACACAGTCGACATACAAAATAAAATAAAATTACATTCCTTCAACAAGTTCAAATCAATGTATTTTTTTATTTTTCCACAAATTGACCGTTGACTCGCCTTATTTTCTTGCTTGATGAAGCCAGCAACTGACGTAGCATTCGGATTTGTAATAATCATGCTTTTACTAAGGCCACGAATTGAGTTGACTGTTAATGAGTTGTCGGTTGTTTCAATTATAGGAATTTTAATTATAATTTCATCGGGTATTGTTTCATTTGGTGGCGGCTCTTTGTGACGTCTACTACTACCACGATTACTTGAGAAACTGGCACGATTACGAAAATAAAAAGATGAATCGATACTTAAATCTTCAACGGAATGAAGAATTCCAGAACTTCGCATTGGAATTTCACGCAATTGAATTGAATCCAACACTTTGTCATCATCTTCCTCAGAATCAATTGAGCTTTGATGTTGTACCAAAGGAGGCCTCTCTTTTTCTGTGATCATCGTATTAACTTCATTTTCAGTTCTGTTACTGTTAAATAGCCAATCAAGACTCTTTTTATTATCATTAATGAAATTCTCTTCAATCGTCTCACATCGATTAGTGGATAAATTTGTTTCAGATGATGCTTTGAGTGAAGGTGATGACAAATCAGGTGGAGGTTTATACAACATAGATGCCATACAGACATGTAACATACATCCCCCTAGTACCAGTAAAGTTCCATGAAATCCGTACCATTTAACCAAATACTCAATTAAAATCGGGAAAACAAAACTTCCAACTGCAGCTCCACTGATACACAAGCCATTTGCCAAAGCACGTCTCTTATCAAAATATCGTGATACCAAAATAATACCAGGAGTAGTTGAAAGTCCACCACCAATCCCAGTCAATACTCCAAATGTTATCAGGAGATGCCATAATTGAGTTGCAAAGAAACTTAACATAAGTCCAGCAGCACAAAAAAGACCTCCAATAAACACAACACGTCTGCAACTGTATTTCTCGCATAGTGCACTTGAAATTGGAGCTAATGCTAAACATAATGCTGACAAAATAGCTGGTATCCAAGATGCGAGACTTGCTTTACCATGAAATGTTTCCATAATTTCAACATACAAAACTCCATATGACTTAACGAGACCAGTGACCCAAAATAGGACAGATGAAGCACCAAATGCCTGGAAATGTATTAAGTTAAAATCTCTTTTCATTTGAATTTTTTTTTACTTACTATCACCCAACCATAACCACCATCAAGACATTCTTCAGCTTTTTGTTGTTGCTTTTTTGTTCGTTTCCTTGAAATTTAATTAACATTATAAAAATTTTATATGACATTTATATTGCTTACTTCTTTTTTTGCTGTATTTCACGTGACTTTGCAATTAATGGTCGTGCTGTGACAGATGATATAGTCAACATATTCTCGTTGTCATCTTCATCAATTTCACTCGAGGGTGGTGGGTAGTGTAATGCATTCGTTTTTACCAAAGGTATCTCTGGTAAATCTCTTACTTCGTCCAACACTAATGAAATTGGTCGCTTTGGTGAGTCTATTGGTACGGATAAGACACTAACATTCTCGCCATGGTGGTTTTCAATTGGAGCTGGAGGCGCTGAAACAATGGAATGCAATGAGCCAACATTGCACTCGGCAAGCAATGACTTGATTGTAGGAATTTTGTCGAATTCGAAATCGGGAATTCTGAAACTGCTCCTTGAATCAAACATTTCTTGTTGCTTGGTGGTCCCATCAGTGCTGTGCAACGACCTCCACGAGTCCTATAAAGAGACAAAAAATGCACAACCTTGAAACATTAGAAAAAAAAAGAAAACATCCGGCAATAAAGACAAATAAAAAAATAAACATGAATTTTTTCCATTCCATTCATAAAATCGATTTATGAACAAACACACACACACACATTTTATCGGTCTGGCCTAAATATTTATATTATTTTTCAAAACAAATTATTTCACATTCAACAGTATCCTATTATGTTTTGTACCTCTTCACAAATAAACCATCAAACTTTTTATTTTATTTCATTTTATTTTATTTTTTTTGGTTTGGCAACCTTTCAAACACGAAAATTGATTGGAAGTTATCACGTTTAACGACTTGTACCTGGTTCTGCTTTCACTCAAATTAAATTAAAGCCACATTATGCTCATTTTTTTTGGTAAATTTAAAAATTAATAAATTTTATGATGATAAACTTTTTAAGTAAATTAAAAATATGTCAAAGCATCTTTTTAGCTATTCAATGACGCAAAAAACATCATTTTATTGATTTTTAATCACGTTTTATTAAGATGATTCCATTTCAATTGAATTTCAGTTAATCTATTATTAACTGCTGATGTCGATTTCATTCAATTTAATTTAGAGTGTGATCTATTTATTATTATGTTTTTGTATGAAATTCAATTATGAATCATTAGGAAAAGAAATCGTTGCAATTGACGTCAAAATTCACTTAAAAAATTCTTATTTTAATCGCATTTCTTGAAAATGTTGATTATGTGGGCGGTGTTGATGTCCGTTCGTCCATCGCAATGTCGACAATCATTGAAATATGTCGCAATTAATTAAAAAGTGTCGTTGATCATTCAAAAAATGTCGCCAATCATTTAAAAAATGTCCCAAATCATTGAAAAAAATGTCCCAAATCATTGAAAAAAATTTCGCCAAACCCAAAATGGACAAATTTTGAACATTTCTTTTCAGTCAACGTTAAATTTTGATAAAACTGGCGAATTCCATCCATAGAAATGCACTCGTGTATATCAGTCACAATCACGTTTTATTTTTTTTTAATTTATTGTCGTTGTTATCACAAGTCAGTTTCATAAGGCATGTGTTTAGTTCTCATAATTTGAAAATGCCACCAACAAACATTTAATTTAAAGTTCACGGGTATTGAAAACCGTCATTCATTTTAAAACTGTCAACCACAAAACACACACACGTTGTTTTAAATTACATTCAAAAAAAAAACATCAAATTACATTCCTTAAACTTGAACTTGTGCCATGAAATTTTAGAACGATACATGGTTGTCATTTATTTATCTGTTATTTGATATCTGGAAAATTAAAAGTAAAATAAAAACAAAAACACGAATAAATTGTGTAAAAACACATTGATGGAACAGTTCCAAAATATTTTGTAAGAGAAATTTGTGATAAGAAAACAAAAGTTTTCCATAAATTAAGTTTAAATCTTAAATTGCACATTTTCAGAATAGGCGCAAAAAAAATTAAAGGATATTTATTGCTATTTATGCTTTATATTGATGTTTAAGGCAGATTTAATCTCAAAACATGGATTTTTTTTAAAAATAATTTCAGTGTAATAAAAAAACTAGCTTAAAATCAAAGCCAAAAAGATAAAAAAATTAAATGTAAATTCTCAGAAGATTAAAATTGATCCCAATTCATGTTCTCATCACTTGCATCACTGTTACATAAGTCGGCCATTTTTGAAAATCGACTTTTTTTATTCTGACCTACATAACATGTTTATTATGGTATCGTCAGTTGTTCAAGTCAATATGAATCATATGATTTTACTGTCCATAACTTACATAAAAGTGAAATGAAAGTGTAATAAAAATGAAAATTACCTGGAAATTCCATTCTCGGGGTAGTGACATGTTTGACATGTTTTATAAGCAAATAAAGAACTTTGATGTTTTTGGTGGTGTTTCCACACTAAATTCATTGGATTTGTTTCGATAAATCCTGTTGAAAAATGTTTCGTTTCTTTTTGTTTTGTGTGTTGATTCTTGTTTTAATTTAACTTTCACTGATTTAAATCTAAAATTTATTTTTTCATTCTATGAATGAAAAACTTTTACTTGATATAACAAAGGAATATTCGTCAATATCCCCAAAAAAATTTTTTTGAGAGTTAAATGTAGATTTTATGTTACTTATAATGATAATACTTCTTATTAATACAATTTGTTCCCTGCGTATAAAAAACTTTTTTAATATTTTCTTTTACGAATCACTTTTTAAGAGTAATAAAAAATGATTTACAAAAATTTTTTCTGTCACTTTTTTTTATGCAATATAATATGCGTTGAAATTTACTTATTAAAGCAAAATGTTTAGTGTTAAACAGCTGGTGCAAGACTGACAAAGAATTGGAAAAGGTTGATAATTTTATTTCAATTTTGTGGAAAATGAAAATTTTGGAGTATGCGCTTTTCTAACTGTCAAACGCACGTGATTTTGTTTATGTGAATTCCCTCCAATGAACATGTAAATGTAGCGGATTTTTGATTGTCAAATTTAAATATATGGAGAGACATCTGGGAAATTTAAGGTAACTAGCTAAACGTCAAGCAAGGTCAATATTATTGTTATTGAAAAACACAATTAAAATTCTCAATGAAAAATTAAAATAATATCAAAAAAATTCTTAGTTAGTTTTAATTTTTAATAATATTTAACGGTTATTACAATAAAATAATTGAAAACAGTTTTGAGTTTCGTCTAAGTACGAAAACAAAACCAACAAATAATGGCACAAGATGAAAAGAAAATTGAGCCAGAAAAATTTCCAAATTTCCCTTTGAATATCACGATAAAGCAGGAAAAACCAAGTCCTAAACGTGCATCCACTTTGGATGATCCTGCTACAAATGGTGATAATTCAAATGGAATATTTGCATTCAATCAAGATGATAGTAAAAGCTCATTGTCATTTGATCCGCCCCCACTAAAATCAAGCGATGAAATATTAGCAGAGTTGTTTGGGGTTTTCAATGCTGCTCCACCTGAAACACTTCTCGGAGATGGTAAACACAGTAAAAAGAAAAGTAAGAAAGAGAAGAAGCATAAAAAGATCAAAGAAGAACCAAAGTCTGGGAATGAGAATTCAGATAGCAGTGATAGTGAATCAAGTGATGATTTTGGTGTAACTGAAGATGGAAAAAGTAAAAAAGATAAAAAGAAAAAGAAGAAGAAAAAGAAATCGAGAGAAGGATCTGTCGACTCGAAGGGTGAGAAGAAAAAGAAACACAAGAAACATAAAAAACACAAAGTTAAAAAGGAAAAACAAAGTGATAATGAATTGGAAGACGGTGAAGTCCGAGTAAAAAAAGAAAAATCACAAGAATCTGATAAGAAAAAATCGAAACATGAAAAAGACGTCAAAGGAAGTAAAGAAGACCTCCGAGAATTACTAAAAAATCGTAAACACAGCAGTAAAGAAGGAAGTCACGACCACGACTATTCACGTAAAGATACAAAAGAAAAACCAAAAATACAAATTAAGAGTCTAGTGAACAGCACAATTCTGAAAGATGCCATTCGAGCAAGTAACGATCGTCACAGGAGTCGAGATAAAGAAAGAGAGAAGGACCGTAAACGTAAACACAGTGATTCTGACTTTAGTTTATCAGATGAAGAAGAGGGTCGATCGAGCTCTAAACGATACAAAAATCCGTTTTCAAGTACAGTCAAATCAGAATATTCACGTTCAAATAGATTTTATGATGGGTATTATGAAAGTTATCGTCATGGAAGACGTCGAAGTAGGTCAAGAAGCTATGATCGATGGCGTAGAAGATCTCGAAGTCGGTCTGGAAACCGATTAGATATTGATAAGAAACAATTGTTAGAAATTGCTCGTAAGAATGCAATTCAAATGCTCAAAAATGGTACATTGCCTGGAGTTCAAAGTCTCGCGCAGGAAACTAAGGATAAGTTAATGGCTAAAGTCAAGTATGGAGGTAATAATTCAAAAATTACATTTAAAACTAGAAATTTAAAAATATTTTGTTTCAGGGAAATCTGTTGCCGAACTCACGGATTACTGTAAAAAGCTTTCTAATGGTGAAATTGGAGATTCTGATATTTCTGATGTTGACAGTGAAGCTGAAGAACGAGCTTTCCATCATCCTTTTGAACTCAAAGAACGAGAGCCAATTGTCATGAACATTAAAAATTCGGTTCCAATTCAACCGAAATCAGCAAACGAGAAAAAAGAGCTGTTAAAACTTTTCCCCGTATCATCAGGACAAGATCATAGAAAAACCGAACTTGAGTGGGTTCCAGTCGAACCTCCAGCACCAGTTGCTGCACCTATAACTGAAACTTCAAAAGCAAATGTAGATATTGTAACACAACCAACTGCTGCTCCAATTGTTCCTTTAACGAATCCTCAACCACAAGCACCACCAAAACCAATTGAACCTGTTCCAGCAGTAGCAGCTGTTCCAGAAGTGGCACCTTTAGTTCCTCCACCACCACCACCTACATTGCCATGTATGAATCCTCAAGTAGATTTACAAATTGCAAATTCATGGAAAAGTAGTGATTTTGGATTAGCAGCACCTGAAACAACGGATCAAAGTGTTTTCAATACACCAAATCAAGTAAGTTTGTATTGAATTTTACCCTAATTTATTTAGAAAATTAATATTCAATACATTTCATAGAATTTGGATGTCACACAAATAATTACAAATCGGTTAGAGGCAATGAGACGATTACAGGAAAATCCACAAGATTATCAAGCTAAGAAAACTCTTGAAGATACACAAAATAATGTAAATTTGATTAAATTTTCAATGTTTCCTCTAAAATACATTTAATTGTCATTACAGATGTCCGCTTGGGCTTCATCAAAATACACACCAGGACAATTTCTTGGAAGTACGGGCGCAAATTTACTATCTGCCAAAGAATTAGCTGGTTGGGGCAATAAAGCTTATGCAAAGAAGGTGTGAAATCATGTCAACGTTTGCAAGAAAATCCATTAAATTCAGATACTAATTTTATTTACAATGAATGAAAAGGTCACTTCTGGAAAATGTTAATTTTCAAGTGATCTTTTCATGTCATTCGTTTGACCAAACAAGAGCACCAAAATGAACAAATACCAAGAAAAACCTTTAATGGAATTAAAATTCTCTGTTTGATGTGAAAACCCTCAAAAACCTGGAGAATTGGAATTCCATTAAAAAATTTTCAATTCAAAAAATTGAATTATTTTACATTTACAGGAAAGCTCTTTTGTTGCTGTTGTCTTTGTCAAAAAAAATATATTACAATTTGCAGGACTTCTTCTTTAAATAACTTAAATGGTAAACTTTGAACCTTTAATCGCGTAATTTATCTTATAAATATGCGATTTAAGGCTCAACAATAAAAAAAGAAAAATAATTTTAAATTTTGATTTTGAAATGAATCAAATGACAATCAATTCTTCAATTGATTCAAATGTCTTTGGTTTGTTTTGAAATCACTTTTCAAAACAAAAAAAAATAATAATTTAGACCTGATTGATGATGAAGCCAACTCATTGATGACTAGTTTCTATTTTCATTTTACATGATTTTTGCTCTTCAAATTTAAACTTAATTTAAACAAAATTCTAACATAAAATTTGCTCACTATTACTCAGGACACTCTGACATCAACAAGACCGGTGGATAGTGGAATGGGAATGCATTTACTTCAAAAGATGGGTTGGCGTCCAGGAGAAGGCTTAGGAAAAGATAAATCTGGTGCCCTGCAACCTTTATTGCTTGAAGTCAAAAATGATCGTAAAGGACTTGTAGCTGGAAATGAGGTAAATTTCAACATCCAAATATTTATTGTCAATTTCTTACCTTTTTTTCTCATTCAATAGAATTCAAAGGCGAGAAAACCAATGAAACGCCCACTAAGAATGAGTCTCGATGGAAAGCATCCCGTTTCAATTTTAGGTGAAATAGCCGCGAAACGTAAATGGGGAGTACCGCAATTTGATGTTGCCATGGAACAAGGGCCAGGTCACGCAAAATTATTTATATACAAAGTGAGAGTCAATGGAATGGAATATCAGCCAGCAATTGCAAGTAATACAAAAAAAGAAGCAAAATCTGTTGCTGCTAAATTTTGCTTGCAACAAATGGGAATTTTACCAACGTAAAAATTATTTTTATTAAAGTATAAAATAAAATACAAAAAAAATTTAAACGTGAAACTTAAAAATATGATGTTGAAGTGAAGATTTTTCATAATATCCTTTTCCACAAAAATGGCATTCCAATTGCAAATTTAAATGTATTTTTCTTTCGTGATTTTCCAAGTTTGCCATTGTTGTGTAAACTTTATCACACTGATTACATTGGAATTCAAGAGTTTCTCGATTTTTATGTACATTTATAACATGTCTTTTCAAGTCTCTTTTTGTCCTGTACATAAATTTACATTTTGAGCATGGATATGGGTTTTTCTCATGACATTTTAAATGTCGACGATAGTTTGTTACGAAACTAAAGCTTCGATCACATTTTTCGCACCTAAATCTAGATTTTCTATGAACTGCATCCAAATGTCCTACCATGCCTCCTCTGCTACTAAAACTTTTATCACAAATCGAACAGTCATAATTTTTTTGTTTCAAATGCACTGTTGATATATGTAAACGAAGAGTTGCACGAGCTTTAAATGGTTTTTTACAAGTGTCGCAAACATTTTTCTTTTCATCACCATGAACAAATCTCATATGCGTTTGTAAGTGAGTGATGCTAAAACTTTTTCCACATTCCTTACATTCTGAACGACATTGTAAATGAACAGCTAAAATGTGACTTCTGATGATATTTTTTGATATGAAATTTTTCTTACAAATATCACATGAAAATTTTGCCTTTTCATGGACTGCTTCTTGATGTTTCTGAAGTGATTGTAAATTGAAATAAACTTTTTCACATTTTTCACATTCCAACCGAACGTGATTTTTATCCATATGTTCTTTGAGATTTTCCTTTAAAATAAATTTAGTACAATAAGTACAACGGACACTGTTTGGATCGTTTCTCAAACTCTCATTCAAATGAATTCGTTTCATGTGCCTTAGAAGAGTACTCCTATGAGAGCATATTTGTGTACACAAGTCACAAAAAAATTGTTGCTTTTTTATCTGAGACTCTTGATTTGAATGAAACTTCTTCATATGCTTAGCTAAATATGAAATTCTGACATTTCTATCACAAATTTCACATGTACAATGAGCGGATTCCAAATGAATCTTCTTTATATGACATTTTAAGTATTCTATCGTCTTGAATTTTGATTCACAAGTGTCACAGGAAAAAATTTCGGAACTGTGAATTTTTTCATGTTGTTTTAAAATATGTGCTTTACCAAATTCCTTTCCACAAACTTTACAATCATAACGAATGTTATGTTTTGCTACGTGTTTATCAAAATCTTCAATTCTTATCATTTTTTTGCAGTTCGAACACTCCTTTCTAATAACTTTTAAATTGTGAACTTGTAATTTATGTCTATCCAAATGACCTTGAGCTGAATAACTTGACTGACAAATATCACATATAAACTTCTTGGTTGTTGGTGTCTTCTTTTTATGATGACCATTTTTTTTGAGAGATTTATCCCCGCTTGTTGATGTTTTTATGCCGCTTGAATTAGATGTTTTTAAAAAGTAACTTCGAATATCATCTCTTTTAAAAGCAGCTTTTTGCACAGTTTGAACAGATTTCTTACATAAAACATTTAATTTTTCGATTATTATTGTAAAATCTCTTATTTTATGCATCTTGTAAGAAAACTAAATATTTTGACAACACGAAACCAACACAAAAACAAATGAAAAAAATAAATGCAAATTTGACAGAAATTGATATTTGTACGGAAAAACCAGAATTTAAAATAAGAGAATAACGGCTAAAATGGTCACGTGCAATTTTTAAATTTATGGTTATGATGAATTTGTACTTTAGGTTACCCCTTTCACTCATTTCAAATATTAAATCGTTACATTTTTTAATGGTTAAAATAAATAAAAATGAAATCCTTCTTCCAAATTTCATTTAATTGCTACAAATCCTGAAAAAAGCTGAACTGAGACATCTAAACGACATATAAATGTAAATAAAAAAAAAAAATGGATGATGGAGGGTTAAAAAATTGTCGTTAACCTCAAACTGACCACGATTTGTTTACATTTAATTTTCAGTTAAAATTTTCATTTTATCTCTGAATTCTGATTAAAATTTAAAAAACTTAAATTAAATAAACAAGAAAATGTCTAAACGTCGAAGTGAGGAAGTAAATATTGATATTAATTTTAATGTATCAATCCGAATGTAAGGAATTTTATAAAATTTATTCTTTAATCACATTTCAATTAAAATTTTTTGGTTCATGGTTCAATTTTTTATTTTATTTAGGAGTCAATTGCAATTGAACAACAAAAAATCTCGAACAAGTAATGATCATGTTCCAGTAAAAGTTAACATTAATCAACAGGAGTTTAATGTGAATATAAACGGAGATAAAAATGAAGAATCAACTAAAGAAATGTTGGAAAAAATTGATTTGATTCAACTGGCAAAAAAATTTATCCGAATTGAATCGATTGCTCAAAACGATCCAAATGCTTTGTTAAGATTTTACAAAAAACAATTCAAATGGATGGAATTCGCAAGTCGTGAAGTGCTTCCTGCTGAAATGCAGGATACAATCGAGTGGGGAAATGCAGTTAAAGGACGAATTACAGAGAATTTGGTGCATAGTGCAGCTGAAAGTACTGCACGTCGTACAAATCCACTGCTGGTTAGTAAGATTCTCGGGACTTGTGGTGTTGTTACGCGATCAGAGTCAATTAAAAACCGTACTGAGATAAAGGAGAAAGTCTTAAACGACATTTCTGATCACTGGGAGTCACATGGACATTACTGGAAAAAATGTGGTCTTTACTTGACTTATGATTATCCGATGTTTTCTGCAACGTGTGATGCTATCTCAGAGAAATTTGTATATAAAATTTATGTATGTCATGAAAAATTTCACATTAATATTAATTTTACTATTTCATTTTTATTAAATTTCTAGACATGTGATTCAGATATCACTTTCAAACGTCTCAGTTCGGCCAAATTTACTGAGAGTGAAACGGATGAAATGCAATTTATCATGCATATTACAAATCGTAAGGAAATGTACATTTTCATTGTACCTTGGAATTACTATGAGAAAAAAACAGTTAAAGCTCTTACCTTAAAATATGATGAACAAAATGCGGAAAATGTCTTGGAAGAAGCCCTGGACTTTTGGAATCGTGAAGTTTTTCCTATGATCATTCAGGCAGCTAAAATTTGATTGATAAATACAAATCATAAACATTTTACCTGTAAATTTAAAAATAATCATTACTCGTAAAAGAGTATTTTCTTTACAAATCGATTGAATTGAAATGACTGACTTTCAATTGAATAAAATTTTCCTTTTAAAATTTTATGTATGCATGAATTGAATTTCACCATAAATTTATTTAATTAAAACAAATTGAAATTCCACAAAGAATAAAAATACATTTTAACCTAAATCTAAAGATAACAAATGTTTACCTTACAAATTTAAACGGATTATCTTCTATTTATAGGTTGAATACGAGAAATTTTATCATAATTTTCATTGTAATTCCCATTTCAACTTCCTTACTTACTGTTATTTTCTCTATTTTCAGCATAAACACAACGTGTGTAGGATCATCATCTCAAATAAAACGAGCTACATTGCTACATTAAATTGAAACTAAAATGAAAAAAAAATGTTTTTGTAAAAAAAAGACATCTTCCGCACTGCATCAGTATTTGTTCGTACTTCGATTTTTTTATGTATTCAATTTTATCTTATAATTTAATAATATAATAAAAGACAACAAGTAGATTTTTTTTTTTTTTTTTTTTAAATAAAGAAGATGCAGAAGCCGAAGTTACTTATGTCATTTTGGATTCTCTTCTGGAATATTGTACATACAACGATTTAACCTTGGTATTTCATTATTTTATGTATGATTTTAAAATAAAAATAAAAAAAAAAAATAAAATTTGATATTGATATTGAGGATTGCCAAAAAGTTTCTGTGATATTTGAATAAGACTATTTTAAAATTAATGGTATAAAATGAGACTTAGTAGAACGAAAAACTTTTAAAATATGTGTCATTTAAGTTTGTATAAGATGATGTAATGATAAAATGTTTCCTTCTTTTGCCTATATTTTAAGATTTTTTGTTTCTTGATAGTGTTTTATGATATTTTTTTTAAGAGTAACATTGAATGAATATCGAATAGTGTAGCTTTTTGAAGAACGATTATATATTAGAAAGATTGTTTTGTCATTTCAAAAAAAATATGAACAAATTTCTTTTTTTAGGTGAAGGAACTGGTCTTCGATGATGATTTGATTACACTGGTACATGACATGGAATTATGGAACTGATTGTATGCTCTATGAAAGGTCAAGACACCAGGAATCAGCATTTTTCCATCAGCATGAGTCACCATTACTTCCATGAAATGAAGTGCTTTTGAAATTTTGAGAACAGGCTTAAGCCCTTGGTATTGGGGTTAAAAAAGTCATTGGCGTACCTCCGGCACAAAAAGCCCATCTTTTCATTAAAAAAAATTAAAATTACAATAAAAAAACGAATGTGATTTAGTATTTCTAGTACAACAATTGCCCAATAAGATGTAACTTGCAAGTGATATTGGTTGTCAGTTAAGCATGAAACGATACAAATAAAACAGAAAACACACCAGCAGCGGGTCAGTTCAAATTAATCAGTTTTGTCACTCACCTGAGAGTGGTGACAATGTCACTTTGCTAGGGCTGACCATCAGAAGACTACTTATTGAGTATCAGAAACTGCTGTCTTGATACATGGAAGTCGAAATGTTGAGAAGCTCGATTAAATTCCTTCATATGACATTGGTGAGAAATGTGCATAATTTGTACTGTGATTTTTAACGTAAAATGTCACGCCTTGCCTCAGTAAGCGAACAGGACACTTAAAATTTAGCTGATAAATCAGTTCGGAATATCGATCTGACTTGTCAGTAAATCTAACACAAAAAGAGTTGCAGCATGATTTCTTCTCACTTCCAAGGATGGAACATCAATTAGTTGACGTAATTGAGCTGATGGAGATAGCAGTAAGTTTAAATGAGGATATTTAGGACATTTTTGTTTGACGGGTAATCACACGCAAACCCATATTTAAATAAATTTTGATGCCATATCCCTTAAAACTACTCTAAATAACATTCTTTGAAAAAGTTTTTGTAAAGATTTTCCTTGAATAGAAATAAATCTCCAACAAAAAAACTGTAAAAAATTTAATGTAAACATTTCTGATCGTGTGTAAGTTGCATGTAAATAAGAAGGAAATATTTTTGTAAAACTTTTGTCTGTTAACAGCTTTTACATTACAAGCAAAAAAATAAAAGTGGAGAATAAAAGAAACTACCCTGAAAAGAACGAAAGAAAAGTGTTAGGTTAGTAGTAGGAACACATTAAAATTACTTGGAAACTGTTAAAAGCATCTGTGTCATTTAAATGTGATGTATTGTTGTACTTTTTTTACTACTATTATCAGTTTTTAATCCGATACAAATTATGTTGTTTCCCGAATTTCATCGTTTTTTGTGATAGGGTGTCACCGTTATAGGACTTTTGGAATGAGTTGAGAAGAAGAAAATGATTATCAAATAAAAATCTAATTAAAATTAATTTTATTAATAATGGGCTAATTTTTATCACATTTTATGATATTTTGATAAGATCCTTTTATATTTCACCCTACTCTTACTCCCTGGTTATGTTCCGGAGTGGAAGCATGCGCATAAGTGGTTCCGAATTTTTCCATGTATACGATTTTCCGAAACATTCATTCTATTTTTCTATCAGTAGTATATTAAACTCAACGACAAATACTTCGACTGCTCAATAATTTTTGTTGTTTGTTAAAAAGAAAATTTTAATAAAAGAAATTTTTTATATATTTTTCAAGATTTTTATAGAGAAAATTGAATTACTTCTCTATTATATTTTTGATTGTTTATTGCTGTGTAACATAACAAATGAAATTACTTCGATATCTATACAAATTATATGAAATTCAAGACAAAATAAATGTGTTCAAGTAGTGGCAGTAGAAAAAAACCTGCAACATCAACAATAAATATAATAATAATAAATATAATCGTAAAATCATTGATAATAAAGGAAATAATTCAGGATGTCGGTGGATGACAAATTTAGATGGTTTATCCACACAAATAGTAAACAAAGTGATAAACGATGGTTGCGAAAAATAAATAGATCTTTAGGATTCCCAAGATTTTCCCATTTTTTCCCATTTGTCTTATATATTGTATTTATATTTGCAATGTTAGTTATAACACTTCGTACACTTACCATTCACAAGACAGGAATGTACGATGATGTCGATCAAAAGCATAGGAGATATGAAAGTCCAAAACAATTATCATCTGATTTTATTAAAAACCTGGGCACAAATCGAAGTGCAGAGACCAATTTAATAGTTAACGCACTGAAAAGGTAAGAAAAAAGGTTACAAAGCAAAACAACGGAAAAAAGCAAATGAATTATTAAATGTTCAAGCATAGACACACACACATACAAAAAAAGGAAAAAGAGCCCCAAGATAAATGATAAGATTAAATAAATTTATAAATAACTTATGAGAATTTTAATAAATGGATGTAAAACAGTGAGCTATATCATAAATTTAGAGGAAAAATTAAGTGGATTAAAGGAAAATTCAGTATTAAAGCAATAAATAAAGTCTTGCAGAGTTCTTCAAGTTTAAATTCAACTGAAATTTGGCAGAGATACTTTCTCAATTTAATTTAATAGCACTCTTTTTCTTCTTTTTGATACATTTAATGTGATATGTGCATTTAAATTCCGACTGTTAATCAAATTAATATGAATTTTCCGGAAAACATAAAAAATTTTATGTGTGTGTTCTCTTTGAATTATGTGACATCATTTCTTTTCATTTTTTTAATGTTCTTGTGAATTTACCGCAATGAACATATACACTTTTTTTACACATTTACCTGAAGCTAAGCTTCTTATGGTGCAAAATTGTAATCATATTAAGGAAAATGAGAAGGATTCATGTGAAATTAATGCCTTTGATGTTTCATGTCCTGTGTCTTATTTCATTTTCAACAGGGATGATGAATGTGCGTCTCTGAGTCTCAGTACGAGGATTTTTTTTTAAATGTTTTAGATTAAAACCAAACATTTTGATGTCATATCAAGTCCTTTTCATTTATTTTTCTTTCATTTCAGTGCTGACTCCAACAATGATGATGTTTTAACAACGAAAGAACTAGCAGATTACATAAGTAACAAAATAGCAAAACACATACGCAACGCCAAACAATCGAATAGAAAAGCATTTGAGACAATAGATGTAAATCCTGCTGATGGTCTTCTCACCTGGACTGAATACCATACATATTTTTTGCAAAAACACGGCTACAAAGACGAATACATAAACAATCACAATGAAAAGAAACATAGTATGCTTACACGTAAACAAAAGGAAGCAATCATGAAAGACAAAGCTTTATGGCTTGAGGCTGCAAAATACGATAATGATGTTGTGACACTGAGTGAAAATGAATTTTTATTGTTTAAACATCCGGAGGCAAGTGACTTACGTCTTTCGGATACTGTAGATGACCTATTAAAACAATTAGATTTGGATGGAAATGATTTTTTGTCTGTGGAGGAATTCATTGAAGCACTGCCAAGTGATGCAAATTTAATGCCACGCCTTGCAAAAGCATCCGTTAAAGAGAGACGCGAAGAATTTGTCAAATTTATCGATGTAAATGGCAATGGACATGCGAGTCGTGATGAATTATTACAATATATTGATCCACGAAATAAGCGACATGCCAATCAAGAGGCAAATAATTTGTTTATGGTGGCAGATATAAATCATGATAACATTTTAACCATCCAAGAAATGCTTAGCAAATCCGAAATTTTTCTCGCTTCCAAGATGATCAGTGGTTTTGACAGTCTTCATGATGAATTTTAAACATTTTACCAGTAGCAGTTTATATTAGAGATATATTTAAAATGATGTTAGATGATCACAAATCAGAGATTTTTTAATAAACTAAAAACAAACATTTTTTGGCTCCTTTTACAATACTTTAAATAATAATAATAATAATGATAATACAAATAATCAATATTTAGATTATAACATAACACGCATAATACATTTCATAGTGAATAAAAATAAAATTCGAGTCCAAAATTTATAAATAAGACCATGAAAAAAAACAAAAACATAAATTAAATCAATTTTGATGATAATACAAAAAAAAAATAAATTTCTTGTAACAAACAAAAAATAAAATAATTTTTGAACTTAATAAAAGTTAACAGTTGATATAAGATTAAATGTGTCTGATATTATTAGTGTTGTATTATGAATTGAAGAGGACTCTCCTATGAGTATGTGAACAAAACAACAACAACAAAAAAAGAAGAAAAATCGAAATCATGCAAACAATACGTGAAGTTAATAATTCATGTCCTTTTTATTTTTCTGTTTGACTGTCGATAAAAATTCATTGTGTGTGTTCGCTTGTATTACGATTATTACTTTTTCATGCTAAATCAGATTACAACGCACAAATTTTGTCAACCACAAGTACATGCTGTTGTCTATTTTTTTTCATTTCAAGAGGGTATTGTTGTAATTTCATTTTTGTTATTATATGAGTTATAAGTAGGATGTCCTTGTTCATAAATCTGCTTTGTTCATATAATGGTATGGCTTAT
Source organism: Culicoides sonorensis (assembly GCA_900002565.1). Taxonomy (NCBI): domain Eukaryota; kingdom Metazoa; phylum Arthropoda; class Insecta; order Diptera; family Ceratopogonidae; genus Culicoides; species Culicoides sonorensis. The sequence goes on along the minus strand of LN483550.1, from coordinate 299,157 downwards.
CAATATTTTATTACATTTTGAGCTTAACTGAAAATAAATTGGATATGACTGGATATTTTTACAGGCTTATTATTGATAACGAGATTTGAAAGGATTTTGATTTTTTGATTAACTTTCATGGTGAAGAGGAATGAGATTGTGGTGTTACATGTAAGAATGTCAGTGACCTTGAAACATTTAACGGAACCTTGATTTGCCATTCTGAAACTTTTTCTAACGTTTACTTACAGAAAATTCTTTTGGCGGCAATTTTCTAAAGAAAAATATAAATTTAGAACAAATTTTCACGTTTTTAGTAAAAAAATCATGTTTTCGTAAGTTTTATGTAAAGTGACATGAAGCAAAATTGTAGAAAATATTTCAAGCTGCAACTTTGCTGAACTGACCAAGGCGATTTTTCATGTATTAAGAGGTCAAAAATGGCAAAATACGCAATTTTCAGCTAGAAAATTTCGGTCGTTATTTTGCGACACATTTTAAGCTCTCAAAGGATCCTTAAATGTCATATCCCGGACACCCTAATTCCTCATTATAACACAAATAACCTATCAGTATATAACCCAATTATACCACGTTAGTTAATGTTACTTCATAAAAACAATCTATCGCTACATTATTATACATTTTACACCATAAATAATGTGACATTATATCTATAATAAAAACATCTATAGTCAGGAACAATGCCAAACACTTTTCACATTCATACCTTCGTATGAAAATAAGTAATGAGGTGAATATTTATTCGTATTATAATGATAATAAATAAAAATATAACATTATATTGTATTTTCATTTCATTTCATATATGAACACATACATAATTTAACAAACATCCCCAAAAATTTGTTAAATAAAAAATTTTCACACTTCATGCTTCTATGACTTTTATTCCATATTGACATTCGAGACAATAGGATATAGTTTGCTAATACTCATCATCTTCTCGTTATTATTATTCTTATTTATTTTTATTTTTATGGTGTAAATTGAACACCTTTTAAATTATTATAAACAAACCTCTATTTAGTTGAGGGTATGTTTTTAGTGTATTTTTTTTTATTTTGTGCAACATTTATAATTTTATTTATGAGTGTTTTGATTTTTGACACCTTTTGTTAAAAGGAAAAAAGATAATAAATGCTTTTCAATGAATTGAAAAGAAAGGAACAAAATCGAGTGTTGAAGTAATGACACTTAAAACTCATTCAAACATTTAAAGAAGATCTGGTTTATTAATCAACTTTAAACAGGGATTGGTACGCAATAGGGCTTTAGTCCTTGGTGGAACTGAGAGCTGAGATACTTAAAAGTAATGCATAAATTGATAAATTTAGAAAAAAATGTTCATTTAATCACTTAACTTAAAGAGTCATAAAATTCAAATTTATTTAAGTATCTGGCTTTCATCACCCTACAGCTCAAAACGAAAAAGACACATTTCAGTTCCTGCTGTGTTTACACCAAACAAGAACAAAAACAGTAAATTGAGAACAAACACACAACAATCAAATCGAATATCAACACATTTCATAAGATTTATTGCAGTAAATAATTTCTAGACAAGAGAAGAGCAAACACGAGGGGACAAAATCGATTTTTATCATCCAAGGTGTTGGTATCTATTTTTGTTTTTTGTTCCTTTTGTATTTTGCACTCAAAATTTTATTTTCATTAGAATAATAGTTAAAAGAACATTAAATATTGTTACGTAACGAATTTAGTTTTGCAATTTGTTTTAAATTCAAGAAAAAATCAAATAAGAGAACGAACGGCTGTTTTGTCATGTAACCAAAAGCGTTGATAAATTGTTGATTGATTGGAAGATAATGAACTACCGTAAAATATTGCTATTTTGATCGGAAATTTGAGAACAATTGTATTGATTATCAATATATTTAATTTTTTTATTATGTTTTGGTACCATCTGGTTTGATTGGGAATGCTAACGATATGGGCAATAAATGAAAATTCGTTATTAAGGCTATAAAATTTGACTACCATGCGATATCATGATTGGAAAATTGAGTTTTTTAGCTGGTTCTTAGTTTTACTACCCTCTGGACAACGAATTGCTATATTTATTGTATAAATATGGCCATATAACCCGCTTACCAGGACTTTATTTGGTTAATGGTCTAACGCTATATTTATACTATATTTTTAGTTCACTTACAAAAATCACTATATTTATACTTTTAAAAATGATCCTCATACTATGAATTTTCTCTAGCAAAATTTTTAATTTTATATAAACTGCTACTCTATTGATGATGATTATTGTAAGCGGGTATACCCACCTCAGCTACTTAGTGTTGGGCTTTTTGTGGGCTATCTTGCGACTTACCCAAGATAATATTCACTTTTCACAATTGAAATTCCCTTCAAGGAATCATATATCAAATGAAGTTTCAGTTCAAAGACTGTCGGTGAATTTATTTGTCCATTCAAACAACCAAAATACTTTCTTCTTGTGTTTTCCAAATCCACGTTACATGACGTTTTGCGGGGCTCAACGCTCAATATTTTGAGGAGTAATAACAATGAAGAGCTTTTAAAACTTCCCAAAGACCCTCGCTCCTTATTAAGTAAGTATATTTTATTAAAAGATATTCTTAACAGACGAGAAAAGCTTAACCCTCACATTTTCAATGTAAAAAGTTTTTAAGGTAGACCATTTATATAGCATATTTATAAAGCATATTCATTCATTAATATATAGATTAAATATAGTCAAAAAATTATGAGTTTTTTCATTACATTTTTGCCCAAGGTACCCTCTAGTTTCAGGAGGTGAGCATTTTTTCCTGCTGAAGCCACAATTGGGCTTATTGTAGTACTAAGTACTTTGTCCAGTACTTTGCCAAAAGAGTAGTCATATTCAAATATGAAACGCTATTAATTTAAATTTAATTAATTAAATCTCATATAAAATTTAAGCTAAATTCAAATTAATTTACTTGATCATGATAAATTAGTGCTTTTTGTATTTTACCATTTTTTTTCTTCAATAGAATTTACCGATCAGTAGCAAAAATAATAAATTCACACTTCCATTCTATTCTATTCTATTCAAATAATGACATTCAAATTTGTCTTAAGCCATGCCTTTATTTAAATTGAGCAGCAAAAATATTTATTCATGCTTTTGTTCTGAACAAATTGAGGCCACAAAAGAACAAAACAATACCAAAATTAGTCATATAAAAGAATATTGTCCATAAATGCAATTAGTTCACAACACTTGAATAAATCTCAGAACTTGCATAATGCACTTGTAAGGAACTTTACTATAATTTAAGAACAGAACCTTGAGTTAAAACACGCAATTTTTCTATTTTTTGTTCGCGTTTTGTTTTCTCGAAATAGACTCAAATTAAAAAAAAAGTGATATATGAATTTCTTATTGTTATTATCATTTTTTATAAATTCCATACCAAATGTATATATGTAGGGAAAATATTTTCTTATATAATAATAATACTAAAAACAATAGTGTTCATTGTTATCATACAAAAACCATGCGTTTCAATTCAAGCAAGAAAAAAAGTTTACTTTTAAGTACTAGAATAAGAAAATTCAAATAAAATTATATTCAGAATATAGAACTATTAAATTATTGTTGCAATTGTTTTTTTTTCTCTCCATGATATCTGTATCTATAGACATACACATTAAAAATAGTAATAAGTATTATTTCGGGCTCCTATAATCTAAATTCATAACAATTGAATGTAAAGCAGCACAAGGCCAAGAGAATCAGATTAGAATAATTTTATCATTCAACAATTGTATCTTTTGCAATATGTCTTATTATTATTGTTGTTGTTGTTGTTGCTATTATTATTTTGTGCAATTGTTATAAGTAAGCATTATTATGACAAAATTGTTTTTTTTTTATTTATAAAATTTAAACAAAAAGTAATCAAATGTAAAACTAACAGAAAAAAATGACAACAGTCGGTGCATATATTTTTTTTTCAATAAACATTATGATTGGAATTGATTATAAATTGAAGAATTGAGTATGAAAAATGATTTTTTGATGTTCAGTTTAAATTATTTTTCGTGCATTTCGTAAGAAAAAATGCACTATTACAGACGGAATCCATTGTAGTGAGATCGGGTTTTTGTTGTTAGATGATCATCAGGATGATTTCAATCTCATTAGCTTTGAGACTGGGCTCATGAATAGGGCTCCAGAGTCTGAAAAACCTGTTAAAAAACGGTTAAAACTTTTTAAAAATTACTTATTTGTTTTGATGGATGGAGGAGCTTTTTAAAATGAACTATAAATCATTAGCTATGAAATTGGGCTCCTGGGCCCTTGAAGCCTGAAAATGGTCAAAAGCGCAGGATGATGAACTTTCCCAAAATTTAAAAAAGGCGGTTTTTGTTTTAAATTTGCATGGAAATGTACTTTTCTAAACCACCCAGTGGTTAGAATTTCCAATTTTTATATCATCATTTGTATATCAGTTGTCATTTCCGTGACGTGATCAAAGTCAAGGAAGAAAGATCCTTAAACCAGCGCATCTTGCTTTACTTGGTGAGGGTGGTCGGATAAGTAAATAGAAATTCTTTCAAATTTTGAAAGACATTTCCATACATTGCCCAAATCTCATGGGTAGCCAAGCCACCTGTCAAGCTAGCTCAAGTCAATATTACAAAAAGCCCAATTGAGGCTTCAGTAGGAAAAACTGCTTACCCCCTGAATCTACTCCAGGTCAATACGTCTCTGCACCAGAATTGAATAATCTGATCTTAAGTAATTTTTTTATATTGTATCATCATAATTTTAATGTCATCACAGATTCAGTTATAAACTTTAATTACAGAGTATTTCATGTTTTTTTTTTAACTATTTTACATTAAATGGAATAGTAAAGGGAGTTAATTTAATATACAATTGATTATTTTTTTATTATTACTGTGATTATTTTATTTTAAATATTGACTTGTTTTGTTCATATTTAGATTTTTAAAACTGATTTGATTTCATACAGCAAAAAAATTAAATAAAAATTGAAATGAGTTTGAACTTGATGCCATTTCGGAATTCAACATTTAATTTTTTAATGTGAATTCTCTTCTTGTAATTATATTCAGTTTGGTTTAAAATAAAACTTATTATTACTATTATGAGTTGTTTTTAATATTGTTATTACAAAACAAACCATAACAGTAACAAATTCAATTCATACAGACATTAGCGGCAATCTCAAAGGATGTTAAATGTAAAATAAAAAAAAAGAACAACCACATCAAACCACATATATTTTTATGAAATAGTGATTGCGCGCGCTAGAAGAGTTTACTTAAAACAATGGAGGATTCACATCACAATTTTTTAATCTTCCTCTTTTTGTCATAAATAAAATTAGAAGACACACACACACACACATTAAATATCAAAGAAATAACAGTTTTTTCGATACAGACAGGAAAAATAAAGGTAAGGTAAAGTGCATACTACATTTCTATTTCAAAAAATTATGTGGTATTAGATGAGTAGAATTGACTTTTTTTATTTTTTTTTTGAAATTTAATGATGTTAATGCAAAGGTCAATTAGAAAAAGATGAACATTACCCTTAATCGATCTTATCGTCTCCTCTTCTCTTTATATGCACATCTTAACGTAATATAATGCACTTTTTGATATGTGATACATGTGTGTGTGTGTGTGTATGGGACTCTTCAATATATTTATTTCCCTTTGTATTATTATTATTATATTATTATTACTTTACGTCTTCGTTTTATTTGTGCTTTTATGTGGTTTGAAATAATTTCCTATTATAACTGTTTAATTACCTTAACGTTGTTGTTATTTTATTTTATTTTAGCATTTTTGTGTATATTATATTTAAAACAAAAAAATATTTTGTCTTTTTTTTTGTGTACCTTTTTTACAGCAACAACAACAACAACGATGAACATAACATTGAACGCCAATCTAAGAGACTAAAAAAAATATACACAGAGATAAAATGTATTTAATTTTAAAAACAGTAATGATTCACCTCACATAAAGTTTTGTTATGTTTATAGATATTTGTTGCACCAAAGTCTTGTAATTACTCTTCATGTAGGTAAAACAAAAAACGAATAATTGCTGAACAGCACATAATTGTATCTCTAAATAATAATATTGTAGATTTTAATATTGTAGCACGCTATACACCGAGGTACACGGAGCTAATGATGTCTTTTCTGAGATCCATCTTCACTTTATTTAGGTGTGTCTAATAACAAGTTACGCGTTGTGTGTCGTCTTGATAGAATATTTTGTGTATATGAAACCGTGAGAACGAATAGTTTTGTCCTTCCTAATATTAATTTTATTATTAATTTAATAAAATAAATATACACAAAAAAAAGATGTCAATTAATGTTGCTAATAATCTTCATAGTTGTATATAAATTTTTTTTTTTCTTGTCAACGAGGTCACATGACATATGACTTTACTTTATTTTACAGATTGATAATAATAAAATGAAGAATTTCAAGTAATTGTCTTAAATACTAGTCCCTTTCAAATTAGTCTCATGCACTGGAAGGATCATTTTGATTAATCACCACACTAAGTTTTGGATTATCAATGACAGTGCTATGGGTTCCTTTGAGCAGCTCAATATTGAATTTCCCTTTAGTATACACTCCTAAACCATAATCATGTTCCATTCCAGCAACGGATATCTGTTCTGTTGGTCTCACCAAAGTAATTCCAGAATTGATTGCCTTAATCACTGTCACATCGTTCTTCAAGGCAATTAGCGATCTGTATACCATTACATTGATGATTTTCTTATAATACGAATCCGTATAATTATGATATGGCCTCGCAATTTCAGCTAATTTATTGACTTTTTGATTCCATGACGCAATTTTCAAAAGGGGTTGTATTTTCCTTGGATGATCTTCAGGGAACAGTGTAACTACAGCAAGACGAATAACTGCTGATTGGACATCTTCCGTAGTTTGTCTTGATGGAATTGAGTCAACAACCATCTTTTTGAGGAATTTCGGAGCACCATCGATTAACAGTAAATGTCCAATTTTACCTTCGTCTTCAAGTTTTCTGGCAATTTCCAGTCCTAATAACGCTCCAAATGAATGTCCAATTAAATAGAAATATTCATGATTTTTAAATATTTCATGAACAACTGGGAACACTTCCTTGACAATATCATCGATATTTGATAGAGTTTCAAGGTCTAATGTCTGTAAAACATACGTTGGTGCATTCAATTTATCAGCTAATGATTTGTATGCACTATTTGAAACACCTTCAACACCAGGAAGTATGAGAATCGCACTTTTTGTATTGGAATTTCGATCATTTAAGCACAATATGCGTTCAAGTGCTGTTTTTTCGTCGCCATAACTTCTGAGTAAAAATGATTCAGTACCAGCTACTTTGAGAATCTTGTCAGACTCTTGTTTCTTTGACTGTTCTAATTGGAAATCAGCTTCAATGAATGTTTTAGATGTTGGTTTAATCATTATAAGTTGAAATGTAACTTTGAAAGGAGAGGTTCTGACATAAACTGACAAAATCAATTTATTTTTGGTTAATTTATAGCTTTCTCATGAATATTTTTATATAAAAAAATTTACATATCAATGAAAGAAATTTTAGGGACAATAAAAATTTGAAAAAAAATGATTTGAAAAAAAAATTAATCAAATTACCAGCTCCTTTGACACGAAAATGTATGACGTTTCAGAATATTTGAGGTTAGTTGAATGGCCTTGGTATGTTCATGTTCTGAAATTTACAAAAAAAAAATTAATTACTCGTCGTTCCTAATGTGACATTAAAAGTAAAATTAATCTATTACTTTAATTAAAAAAAAAAATAATGAATAATAGAAATTTGAGTGTCAAAAGGTCTCTCAATATGTCAAATAGTACAAATTAGTCACTGAACTCAATTTTTTAGTTGATTTAAAGTAAATCACTTAAATTTCCCTGTCTAAATAAAAAATTCATATAATCATTTAAAATTTTTCATATTGCAACAAATTCAACCTTGACATGTTATCATAATTGATGTGAATTACGATCATAATCAAGCCATTTCATAATAATCATAACAATTCATATCATTAAAAGACATTTTCGCTTATGCTTGTTGTTTTGATTCGATTACATAATCAATTTAACTTGACTTTCCATTGTTTTCAACCAAACACACACACACATGTACGATGTAATTTAGAACAAAATATTATTACAGTATTAAGATCATTAACTTTTTCAGCTACCGTGTGACTACCTTCATTGTATTTGACTAACAATTCTGTAATGAGAAGGTTTTTTTTCATTTTCATGTGTATATTTAAATTTTTCTTCCAAATACAAAAAAAATACTTTTGTTTTCAGAGTCATGTGTTATGCTGGTAACAATACTAATAATAATAATAATAATCATAAGTTGTTGATAGTTGCAATGAAAGAAAAAAAAAACATAAAGTTTAGCACATGACCTTTCTTTTACACAGTTATTAGTATTATTTTTTTCCTAATGTTTTGTCTATTGTTTTACTTATTATAAGATATTTTTTTTCTTAAAAAAATTTTACTATTGAAACAGTAGCAGCGTAAAATAATGTTTAATGTGGTAGATGGTGGCATACACACGACCTTCACACTTGAAATACTGTTGCGTTACAATTATTTTTATAAAATTATGTCTATATGTAAAGTTTTCTTGAGCTTACTTGAAAAAAAAATAGATTTTTTTTATCGTTAATGGATTTATTGTGATATTCAATTGTATTTTTTATTTCATTGAATATGGTGACCAGAACCTCTTTTTAGCTTGAAATTAAATTGAAAGTGTTCGGAATTGAAATTCAAATTTAACGGAAATTTCAACTTTTACTTTCCTTCGAAAATTTAAATTTAATTCCAAATTTGACAGTTGGTCACCTTAATTTTCATTAAAAAAAAAATACATAAAAAAAATTCAAGTTTATTAACTACCCATGCAAACTGTTTTAATTGTATGACTTGTATTGTTTTGTAAAAAAGTGCGTTTTTGAACTTAATTAAATTTGTACTGAAATTACAATTACAATTTAAATGAGAGCAATTTTGTGTGTGTGTGTGTCTTTAAATTTAAACATTAAAAGTATTTTCTCACTCATTAATTTTTGTCAAAGCTCATGGTCTCAACAATTTTTTAAGTAAAACATGATTTTCATGCTTTATAATGCCATGAATAAAGTTTTCTTATTAATATTCAATAAATATAATTTTATTATAAGAGCATATAATTCACATTATCAATATTTATGTCCTGTTCCCCTGTTTTAGAAGTTTGGGAGCATTAAACTAATTCTTTATATTATAGAACTAACTTTTAAAATAAATGAACAGACACGTCCGATACGATAAAAATTAATTCAATGCAGACTAAAAATAAAAAAATTAAACAATATAAGAGAATAGAACTACAAACGGAAATCTAAAAATTGTACTTTAGAGGAATATTAATTGGATGAACTTCCGATAAGGTGAGTGTTATTAACTTTTTTTTTTAAATGTAGTTAACATGTGCGATGGTTGTTTGTTTAAAATTTTATGTATATGATAAAAGATTTGATTTCTTTATTATTATGATTTTTTAATATTTGATCACGTTCAAGTGCAGCACATGTATTAGCTGATGGTGAAAGATTAATTTATGATCATATGAATGTGGATTTCATTGAAATCAGAACAATAAATCACATGAAACTCCAAGCAAATATAAGTTTACTTTGAATGAGGCTCTTCTGGTCGAGAAATGGGACTCAATTGTAATTTTCATATTAAATTAATATTAATATTTCATATTAAAATTAAAAAATCTCATGCCTTAAAGGATTTTCATTAAAAACAGCAAAGTGTGCAATATTTGAGTGGCTTATAGATGAATCAACCTGGTACTGGGATCTGCAAAGCAATCGTCTTATTGAACACGTACTTAATCTTACACCCAAATGGTCAGCCAATCGAACTAAGAAGCTTCTAGGAATGATCACAGCTCAAGTAAGAGTTCTGGTGGCATTCCTTACAGGACACGCACTTGCACTAAAACACCACAAGATAATGATCTAAGTGAAACAAATTTATGTAGAATATGTCAAGCAGAAGAAGAAAGTGCTCAGTACATACTCTGCTTCTGTAGTGGAGTTGAGAACAGAAGAAGGAGGTTTTTTTGGGTGTTTGAATGGGCAAATAAATTCAACGGCACTCTTTGACCTGAATCTTCATTTGATCTATGATTTCTTAAAGGGAAATAGTATCATTAAAGAAGAATATAATTTAGGGAAAGTCGAAAGACAGCCCACAAAAAGCCCAATGTGGTAGGGACTGAGCTATGTATTCCCTTCTCTAACCATCATCATTATCATCGTCAGCCTTAACTCTATGAATTTGATAATTTTTTCTAATTCAGATAATGTCTTCATTGCTTATCTCATCACATTTAACATGGTGTATATTAAATTAAAAGGAAAGAAATGAGTGTACTCGCCCATTTTAATGAGGTTGAACTTGAACAACATGTTGTTAATATTAATTTTATAAACTTACTACAAGTCTCGCGTTTATAACAAATAAATAATATAATAAATAGATAAATACAAGATAGTCTTAACAACTTTAAACAGATTTATTTGTAGAATTCACATTTCTCTCTTTATCTTTCTTTTCAAAAAGAAAAAAAAAGTAAAATAAAAGTTAACATTGAATTATTTTTTGAAAAATTTATCTATAACAATAATGAGAAAAGGAGAAAAATAAGCCTTTGGCATATTGGTGAAATATTTCAACTTTTGCCCTTCGGCTTTCTTTTTAATTGGTTCACAAAAAACTTCATTCAATTCATTTTTTCTCTTAATAAATAGTTTGTTTTGTCCCACAATGCAGGATGATATATGAAAGAAATGCATTTCTTATGATTACAATTATCTCTCTAAAATGCATGTATGAACTCTTGTGTATGCGAATGCACATCTTTTTTCACTGCAACATTATTTCCTGATTTTGTTTTTTGTTTGTACATGATAAATATAAAAGAACTAATCCCACAGCTAGGCAGAGCACAAATGTCAATTATGTTTTGAACGCACAATAGAGATTTGCGAGATCGCGATTTGCAATAACTAACTATTTATTAACAATTCTATGCCTTCAATCTTTCTTTATTTTTTTTTTTTAATATAAATAGTTGCTTTGCTCCTCTTCTCTCAATATAATAAAATAATAATAACAAACAAACACACACACACTCTATTTTATAAAACAATTTGATGTTGTGCACATGCATTATTATTGTTGCATATTACGATATAGATAATGCAAGTACACACACACTTATAATAAGATGGTAAATAAAGGTAACAAAAGTAGAACAGAAAATATTTCATTTGACCTCTGGTGGATATGGAAAAGTATTTACATTTTTACGTTTAAGTTTCTGTTTATTTGTTTGAAATACATTTAATAATAAAAAAAAAATATTTGAAAAGTCAAACATAATACAGAAAAAAAACAGGGAATCTTATATTTATGTAAAAATGTTAGATTTCGATCAAATATTTATTTGTATAAATGAACACTATAACCCGTAGTATGAATTTTATATACAGGTTACAGATAGCATTGTTAAGTGTATTTTTATTTTTGAGAGTGAAGAAACGCATTCAATGCATAATTTGTGCATTCAAAAAATAACTTTAGTGATCGGAAGAGACTTTTAAGTCTTTAAATTTTAATTCACTCAAATTATTTGGCTTCTTAATTTCAACTTAAACGAGTTACCTCAAGCTTCATCATGTCCTCGGACCAGGCTAATCAGCTGTGAATGGTGCTCGTGGTTGGATGGGTGATCAACTACCAAAAGTACGCTACATAAAATTGTCATAAGTCTGATCATCAATAGTACTAATACTATTCGAGAGAAAGACAATATGCATATTAATTAGGATAAGACAACACTAGTACATACAGAATGATGTACGTGGATTACAAAAAGCCCAAAATATAAAGTTACTGCGGTGATTCTGGGAATTTGCGTTGGATTCCTGGCTTGTACGCTATCATAACATAAATTTTCTGTATGAATGATATTCAGATGGCAGTATCTTGTAGAATTGAAGCACGAAGTAAATAAAAAAATTAACGCTTACAAATTTCATATATTACAGGGACCAAAAATTCCCTGGACAGGATGAAGGTTAAAACCATGACCAAATCTAGATAAGCCTTCCATCTAAAGTAATTTTATTTTAAAATTTTAATGATTTCCTTCAAATCACTTTCACATCTTGAAACTCATATTCACCTGTATGTCACCTGTAAAATAAAAAGATAACATAGAATTAGTAAAAGCAAAAAATTAAAACAAAACGAATCATTTGTGACTTTGTTGCACTTAACGGATAAAATGCATGCTTTTAAAATCTCAAATGAACAAAAAAAAAACACATACAATTTATACGTACTTTTAAATGCAACATCGAGCCGGTTGCACAACTATCATTAATTATGTTTTTAAGAAACAATGCACAATAAAGATGTTCAGATTAGAGCACTATGAATATTTTTATTATGTTCCATGTACTGTAATAGGTTTTAGCTAAATATATATTGAATTTTCATGATTTACACACGCTATCATAGTTAAAAAGATACAAATATTATATTGTTGTTATTATTATTATTACTATTTGTATATTTATAAATTTATAAGAAGAAGATACTAAAAGTATTGGTATGAGTGAATAAATTTAATAATAATAATAGCGATATATTGAACATCTTCTTTAATTCACTCTGCTTCATCAGTTGACCCAGATTCAATTGCTAAACAAATTGTAAAGTAAATAAAAAATTATAAATTTAAAATGATAGTCAATTGATATTGCCTTTTTTTGTAAAATATATGATTTGAATATTAAAAAGTTGCATCTTATGGTTTCGAACAATTTTATTTTCAACCATTTTCAATCAATTAATTATGGATTTTGGACAGAATTTTGTGAGACAAGGTTTTGTGCACTCGTATTTTATCGTCTATTACTTTGGCCAATTTGAGATTGAGCATTCATGTTTTGACCTCCACTTTGTGCTACATGTGATTGGGCATTCATATTTTGACGTCTGTTTGCTTGACTGATATCACTCTGGACGTTCATGTTTTGACCTCCACTTTGAGAGACATCAGCTTGGGCATTCATGTTTTGACGACGATTTGACTGACCAATATGAGATTGAGCATTCATGTTTTGGCCTCCACTTTGAGCTACTTGTGATTGGGCATTCATGTTCTGGCGTCTGTTTGCTTGACTGATATCACTTTGGGCATTCATATTCATACCTCCAGACTGAGATATATCAGCTTGGGCATTCATGTTTTGCCGACGATTTGACTGGCCAATGTTAGTTTGGGCATTCATGTTTTGACCACCACTTTGTGCAACCTGAGACTGAGCATTCATATTTTGGCGTCTAGCTTGCTGAGCTGCACTCATTCCAAATTCATCAACATTCAACACTTGAGATGCATCAGATACAACAGGCATGTCTGGATTATTGTTATAGCCTGAAACTTCAAATGATGATTTTCCATTTGGTAAAGCAGTTATTTTGTAATCTTTTTTTATGAACATACCCGCACCATTGTCAATTAAAGGTGCCGCAATTGGAACTAAACACGGACACATGGCAGCAGCAGTCTAAAAAATACCAAGAATCCAATTTCTTTAAACGTAAAAAAAATCAGATACCAAAAAATTTACTTACAACCACTTGACACGTGACCGTGTGCATGCCAAAGACAACTGTAGCAATAACAAATATAACTGAAAAGAAATTAGCCATTTTTTCTTGCAACCTAAGATGAAAGTATATTATTTAATTGTTTATTGATTGTAAATAGTTGTGTTACTTTGTGAATGCACAAAAACTAAAAAGTCTCTAATACCTTTTATGAAATTTTCATGACTTTTTATACCAAAATTGAATGTGCAATGATGCTAAAGTACGATGCAAAATAAGATTACCAAATTAGTTGACATCTATTTGATTTGTGACCGTTACTAATTGACTTTTTGCAATAAAAATTCACATGCACACACAAAACATGTGTTAACCGTATACGGTGTGAGTGTGTGATTTCCATTGAATAAGTCATTCATGTGAAAAGAAGAACACAAACAATGGTGTTACAATATTAATTGCTCTTGATTTAACATTTTTGATTAGAATTTTTATCCAAGGTTTAATGTTTTTTTCAGATTTTTTTATTGTAAGAACATTTTTTTTGCATGTAATAAAGTTAAATGTAGTGAAAGTAATCTCGTTTACTATGACATGATTTAAAAGCCTTTGAAATATTTGATTTTACACTTGTAGATATTTTAGTGTGATGTTTTTTTTCTAACTTACGTGAATTTAGTTTTGCCTCACGCTTTAGAGAAATTAGACATAAAATATCACTTAATGGATTTTATCAAGAGAATTTTCTTGTTTGGATTGCTAATTCATCCAGGTACTTAATATTTTAATCTGGAATAAAAAATAATTAAATTCTGATTAAAGCTTGTTTAAGACCTCAAGATTTTAAATCTCAAAGTCATACTCAGGTAATTTCAGATTCACCTAATTTTTACTCGTTTTCAAAAAAATATATTAATTCACAGATAACGCACTTCAGTAATTCCTTGAGTGTTGGAGTCCCAATTGAAGTTGTTGCAAAATCCTATCAAAATGAGCTCATACACTATTCACCTCAACAGATGTATGGACAAGATCCAATTTTGCCAGCTTTCCCAGGATAGATTTTTCCCTTTTAATCTGCAAAAACATCTTCATGATCTATAATTCACACATAAAATAAAAGAGAAAGATCAATTCAAATCAATAATTTACATAATTTACCTTTTATCATGATTTTTCTTTTATTTATGGTAACCATCAGATCATCACCATTAGCTTCACTATACAACAACAACAATCTAACAATGATAAATCAAAAGAAGAAAATAAAATCTATACAATTTTTTTTCTTAAATATATTTTGCTAACATCAACATCGAAAATATATTCAAATTTATGCTAAACGATAGAAAATTCAGGTGAATTATTTAAATCACTTACATGCACTAAAGCAAATAAGCATTATCATTCCTCACTGTGTACACTGAACTAAATATGAGCTCATATATGAGCGAAGAAATGTTTAAAAAAAAATAATAATATTAAAAATATATTATAAATAAAATAGAAGTCAAATAAGGAAAAATGTCGTGTCAAATATTTATGTTGTTGGAGCTTCTTACTGCTTATAAAAAAACTGTTGAAACAAAAAATAGTATAAATTTTAAACATCTTTCACAACGACAAATATGGTAAGGTAAGCTCCACTAATCAAAATTACGTCGCCTCAATGATTGTATTGCATATAAAATTATGTATTTTTTTTTGTGTATATTTTCAGACTGGTACAAGTACAACATTTATTGAGATAGATAAAAAGTATTTGTAATGTCTATCGATTAATAGTCTGATCGCAAGCAATATGATGATAGTAAAATGATATGTGTGTAGACACATTTGTCTATTTATCTCTCAATATTATTTTATATTTGTTATTATTGTTGTTTTATTTGAAAATTTTGTTTATAAGAAATGGAAATTTTTCTATCCTGGAAATTTAATTTGAATTCAATTTAATGGAGATGAAATTTTGGGATCCTCATACAGCTGAATCTATCTCTGGTCGGTACTACAATAAGCCAAATTGTGGCCTCAGTAGGAAACATTGTTCAACCTCTGAATCTTGGTATCCTCATCAAAGTTCGATTGAAAATCAAGAGATTTTATAATGAAATGAACTTGACCACTTAATGTTCTGCTAAATTTAAATTTGCACTCGTTTATTCAAGAAAGCACCTCGATGAATCTTTCAAATGACACAAGTAGGTACACATTCGATAAAATTGACTAAATATATGCCTTTTAACAAAACAAACGAATTAAACATTGCTTATAATCCTAGCTAATAATAATAAAAATTGTATATATTTGTACAAAACAACATACATACAATCAGTAAAATATGTCATGCTTGACCTAAAGATAAATAATGGTCATAGTCTCAACTCTTGTACCCTGTATTGAGATTAATATTATTATGCACATCAAAACCATGTTGTTTATCTTTTTTTTTCTTAATATTATTATTATTATTATTATTTAGCAAAAAAAAAGTGTGTACACATGATGATGATCGTCAATGAATGTTCTTTTTCTTATTACAAATGATAGCAAAATACAAATATGCTGTTTGATTCAAAATCAAATCGAATAAATGTTCGATATGAGCATTTGATATCTACTGTTGTGGTTGTACCATGGATAAATTATGCGATTAAAGGTGTAGTATATTGCTTTATTGTATGCAAAATATTATTATTATTTTCTTTTTGAATTAACTTCTTGTTCTTCTTTTTTTACATGGCTTTGATGTTATTTTTTGATTTAAATTTGCTTTTAAATGGTGATAATCGAGGTATTTAGCACATGTACGAAATTGTTGAGAAAATTCAGTGATTAAATGAAAATATGAGGAGATTTGACTTTCCCCAAAAAAGGAAAATTTTCGGCTACCATCATGTCCAAGCCATATCTTAAAAGCCTTTTATTGAAATTGAGTAAATTAGATTAGATTAGATATGAATATGTGTCCATCTGATGATGACGAGACTAAATACAACCACAATGAATTTATATCAACGCATGAAATAAGTAGGGGAGAGAGGGGAACAATCGCATATGTTTTTTTAAATTATAAAAATAACTAATAAAATTAAACAAATTCTAAAAACTTGGTCATTGTGTTTATTATAAAAGGCTATAAGGGTTTTTCGCATAACTTCCAGGTTGTCGGTACCAGATTGATATTTCTAAAAGAAGTCAAAAACGTGAATGTGCCCACAAGCGGATGTTCAAGCAATCACATTCAATATTCAATTGTGAATTGCGAGACCCTTAGGAATTGGATAGAAAATATGTCTAATGCACAAAAAAAATAATTGTTTGTTCATATTTCAAAATGCGGAATTAATAAGCGTCACGGAAGTCACGGACGATTGAAGACTTTTTAGTATTTTTAGAACATTGTAAAGACCCCTTCGAAACAATTCATGCCATAACGCAAATTGCCGTCACTTTAAGCATCAATTCCGCCTCTGCAGAACGGTCATTTAGCTGTTTAAGAAGACTTAAAGATTATTGCAGAGCGTTAATGACGCAGGAAAGATTTTTAAATATTAGTGTGATCTATATTGAATCTACATTCGCAGATAATATATGTACTAACGTACATGATGTAATTGATGTATTTGCTGCGCGGAAAACCGCAAAATGGACTTTTATTGATAGAAATAAAATAATTTTCGTTTGCTATTTTTTTTTGTCTTATTCGGCTACGCCTAAAGAATCCTAGATACGCCCCTGCACGGAACATTCAGTGCTAACCGAGAATGCAAATATAAGGATCAAAGATGTCCTGTTAAATTCAAAATGCATGTCACCAGTACATGTGAAGATGAACTTTTAGGACGATACGTTCTTTTGTTTTAAATCAATTAGAGCCCGTTGATCATTCAAAAATGGATATGAAATATTCACAGATTCATGGAAATAAACGGGTCGAATTCAAAAAACATTTCACTATTCCTTATGACACTCATCGCAAATTAATTCAAGAAACAGATCTTGATTTTGCATATAAAGGAAGTACCCAACGATTAAGACGAAGAAGATCTAACCAAATGAATTTAATCATTACAAGCTTATGGTTAGCATTCAACGATGCTAGAAGATACGATACACTTTTAGTACCTCCAGACTCCTTTCAGCTTTATATGATAGATCCAGAAATCTGGAAGATTTTCGATTCTCTTCAGTCTAAATCGATTGATATGTAAGTGGTGCTTTAACTGAAAGTGTGGAACATAATTGTAATTTAGAAGATGTGATTTCTCAATCTTTCCCATTTTCATAGTCACAATGAATGAATGGAGTAAATGGAGTGCCTATGGAGTAAATTAAAATGTAATGATATTCCTCCATAAAAATAAGGTCAAAAAGTGTAATTGATGTAAAGTACTTAAAAATATTCTACTTCTCTCATTATTATTTCACCTTACATTTAAAATTAATGGATGATCTTACAAATAATGTCAAATATAATCAATGAAAAATGGTCACTTATTACATTTTCTATCTCATTTACCTGTTCAATATAATTTAAACAAAAAAAATATTCACATCCTACATTAAAGCAAAGAAAAATGTAAGAAAAAAACAAGAGAATCTCGTAATTCGAGCTTACACCACTAAAATGACAAATTTAATCCGTTAATATAAATATTTAGAAATAGTTAAAGGAAGAAAACAAGAGAGATGTGAAAAATAATATTAAAATATTATGATAACAAATTGAAGAAGAGAAAAATCTACAGAAAAAAAGGTTTAATTTAAAAAAATACAAGCAAAACAATAATATTCCATTCTCATGACATTTTTAAATGTATGAACTACATTTGACTTCGATGAACTTCGTCTATGGGTTATTTTATATCATATCAGAAACAATAATATTATTATTTTTTTTTCTTAATGTACCCCTAGATTTAATATGTGATCATCATTTATATCTGTCATTTACTAACATGCTCAATCGATTTACTTTTTTAACGTTTGACTATGGATGAGCATTTTAGAACGCACACTTTTTGTATTTAAATAAATCTGAAAAAAATTATAATAATATAAATAATATTTTTTAGTTTAAAATAAACGATGTGAGCTCTTCTACATGTTTTTTTTTTGTTTTTTAACAGAAATGTGGAAGAATAAATAATATCTGAGAGAGTAAAGTAATGATACTTGAGATTGTTCAACATAAATTTTTTACTTAGTGTTATGTAGATAAAATTAATGTGTTTGCTTTCTTTAGTACTACAATATCTTATAAAGATTTAAAAAGGTAATGTCATCTTCTTGGTCACATTATGCGTCTCTATGATTTAAATGCATGTTAAACAAAAATTTTGTAACTTTATAAGTTTTTTTTTACATTTAAATAAATGGTCAAGTTCAAAGGTACAACATGTAAATAAATGGTATTAGAAAATAGTATTAGCAGGACATGCATTTTTTCAATATTGGAAATTTAATGATTACATTTAACACAATTTTTTTTATCACATGCCCTAGGTTGAAATTATAATGTGCCTGAAGAGTGTCCTGTGCAGGCACGGATTGAAAACAATTGACGGTTAACTTTTACAAGACGATCGACTGCATTGGCATTTGCCAGATTGCCAATCCTCCACTAGTCCAGTGATATTTTTGACTAAGATCAATTTTCTTTTTTGATTGATTTACATTTCTAACGGTGATTTTCTTCTTCTCAAATATTTTGACATGACCTCCAGTCATGAAGATCAATCCAGTGTATTGAGAAATCTTGTTCGCTTACTTTCGACAAACAACAAATCATTTGTACTCCAATAAGACACTCGACTCATCAGTGAACATTTACAATCCAGATAAAAAAAAAATCAATATTATATTAATAAATGATTATATTCATACATAAATGACAAACAATTCAGTTTTATTTTTGAAATAAAATAAATGTCAATGTTAGTTAATACCTTTTTATAAATAATTCAATAATATCATCTTCTTCAATATAAATGTCTTCTTCTTTCTACTAACTTTATAATAATAATAAAAATAATAACAATCTACATAATATACTATAAGCTGCCTCCATTTACGTTCATGTGTGTAAGATTATATGCATATATCACAAACACACAAAACGTTCTTTTTTCACCTGTTCACCTTATTCAAATATACAAATAAATGGCACTCACATTTTATAGCAATTATTCAAAAAACTATATATATTACTTTTTTTTCCATGTATTTACTCTAAGTGAATCGGCCCACACACAAAGCTTTTTTCACTTTAAAAATATAACTAATAATAAAATTATAAAATATCATATCACGGCTCTCTTTCTGTATATTGACCATTGACTTTGGAAAAAAAATGTGAAATAGAAAAGATTTTTAATTTAAAATATACATTTTTCTATATTGATGTCGATTTATTTTCTCATTTCTTCTATTGTAAAGGCATATCATATATATTTTAAAATGTTATTTTTTATATTAATAATTTTTATATTTTAGTAAGTAGTTGAGAAATCACTTTAAATTTGTATATTAAATGCAAATTAGTTTAAAATGTGATATGATCTGATGAAGCTTTTTTAAAATCTAATATAAAATTATTTATGATTTTTTTTTAATATTAATAATTTTGCGATCAAATAAATTTTATTATAAATTGCAGTACGATAAATACTTGTTTTGCACTCTAATTATTAATTTTTTGGTTATTTATTGTAGGAATTTGTATTAAATGGGTTTTTGGAACCAGTTGATAGGTGTTTAGATAAAATGCGATTGAATATTTTAAATCAGTTGAACAAATAAACGGATAAAAAAAGGAAATTCTAACCACTGGGCAATTTAGAAGAGTGCATTTCGATGGGACTCGTTTCATTGAATAAAATTAAGTTTTTATTTTTCAAAATGGCGGTTTTTAAAAATTATTTCAAAATGGCGAACTCTTAAAAAATTTAAAAATGTCCAACACATTGAAAAAATTTCAAAAATATCTGCTTTTGCGATTTTAAATTTTTTAAAAAAATCCGCAATATTGAAAAAAATCTGTAATTTCGAAAAAACATTGAAAAAGTCGGACATTTTTGGCTTTTGACTGTTTACAGGCCCTGGAGCCAAATCTCTGAGCTAATGAATTTTCCATCCAAGAAAACAAATCAGTAATTTTTTAAATTTTTAACCGTTTTTTAACGGTTTTCAGGTTCAGGAAACTAATAAGTTTTGACAAATCCTTATCTCCTCTATCTTTCAAAAAAAAGAATATAGACCCCGCTCTGATGGACCATTTCGGAGTTATCGTGTGTAATTGTGCATTTTTTTTACGAACTGCACTAAAAAGCACTTACGCACATCATTTAATATTACACTTCACTTTCAGTGTAAATTTATTTTATAATAACAAAATATGCATCAATTTCATAAATTTTGTTTGAGTATCATCATCCCAATATGACACTGTTTTCTATTTAAATTTTATTTATTTTCAAAAATAATAATATCACCCAACACCGTATACGTGCATGTACATGATTTTTAATTAATAATAAAAATAAATGACGAATATCACACTGAAAAAAAAAATATAATATTAATAATAAAATGAAAACGTTATTTGTTGTTCCATTATTTACACTTCAATATTAAAATTAAAATCAACTTTTATAAAATATACAAATAGAAGAGAATCACACTACACATTTTTTATTTATATATGTGTTTATACGAAGACTGACCTTTGATGTGCTTAATTTATAATTATTGCAGCTTCATTGCTGTTTAATGAGCTAATGTGATATTTTGCAAGTTTTCATGTATATGTGTGTGTGTGTCGATGTATTTTTAAATAAAAACTAAATGAGTTAGTTAGCGTTATTATTATATTATTATGACTTCGATTTACAAAAGGTGCATTTAAGCTATTAATGTAAATTTTATTTTAATGAAGGGAAAATCATTTTAATGTTAAATTTAAATCATTGCAATCTTACATCAGATCTTGTGTCGTTTTTTTAACGTCTATTGTGTTAATGAATGTAACACATCCATATATTTGTATCAAAGTTTGATGAGTATCTCTCAACTTTTTTATTAAATTATAAAAATAATAAAAAATTGTATATGAGATTTGTTTGAGTAAAAGAAGGAAAAAAAAGTTAAAGTTATAATAAAAAGGTGTATATTTTTCTTCATCAAAGTCATTCAAAGTATATTGCAAAACACATTTTTTTATTTGTAATGTTAAAGTTTGTTTCTTTTGACTTTAATTATGATGTGGGCGCAGGTGAATTAGGATGACTTTTGTTTAGTTGGAAGTTCAAAGAATAGCTTTTCACATCGATTTCCTTTATTCAGATCATATCGGATTTCTAAGGTGATCTTCACAGAAGAGAACCAGCATTCAGACCTACAGACGAGTTCATTGTGCATACCCATTTATCATCATATCTGATGAAGAAGGAACCAAATCTAGAGAATCAACTAAAGTAATAAGAAATCCACTAAACCTGGTTTAGTTCAGGAAAGTGACCACACCTTCTCAAAAAGCTAAGCAGGACACCTCTACGTTTGTGATTGAATCATGACTAGAAAAGTACTCACCCAGCGACATGCCCCGGAATCTGGCATGCTTGGGACATACACAAAGAAGGTGTGCAACAGTCTCCTCCTGTTCAGAACAGCATTGGTTCATTGGATATCTAGAATCAAAATGACTGAGGTGATCGTCTAGAGTACAATGACCACACTCTCGCCCAAAAAGATGTTTCCACTGGTTTTGGGTTGAGAGTGCAGTAAACATTTCAACTACAACTCTGAGCTCAGTATGGTTCAATCGGATGAGTGGTCTAAACAAGAATGAGGTGAGGTTACTTGATGAAGAGGCGAGTCTGCCTAAGAGGACCATTCCCGAAAGCCTGGTCTCTCTGAATTCATGCAGGCAAGACTACTCCTGCTTGCTTCAAAATGCAAGCTCAAATCAGCAGATATAAGATTTGATCGAATCATTATACAGATCTCGCAAATAAAACTCATATCGCAGTAGCAATATAATTAAAAATAACAACAAAAAAAGTGCTAATAGTACACAGCAAGAAAAGTAATTAAACAAGTTAATTCTTATTATAACTGTGTAGCATTTGTTTTAATCTTTTTTTTTGTCCATATAACAATTGTTTTAATATTGCAGTTTTTCTTTATATAATATTTATCGCATCTTCTTCAT
Source organism: Culicoides sonorensis (assembly GCA_900002565.1). NCBI lineage: Eukaryota > Metazoa > Arthropoda > Insecta > Diptera > Ceratopogonidae > Culicoides > Culicoides sonorensis. Next base: position 276,164 of record LN483550.1, on the reverse strand, counting down.
CCTTCAGTTAAAGATCAAATTTTTTTTATTATAGTTCTTGTATTAAAAGGTGCAATAAATATAATATCTATTGTAATTTAAAAATGAGAGATGTAACGAAAGATTCATATGTAATTATTTATTTTTCATAATGTCATTATGAGTGCATTGAACAAAACTTTTATGCATTTAAAAACAAAGTAAAAATGAGCAATTACTCTAATATCTGTGAAATGTATTTAACTTTTTTTGTTGTAACTATTTTACAAAAATCAACAGACAACAATATAACGGACACAAAAGAATATAATGTGATTTTTTATATATTTGCGTAAATTAAATTTATTTCAGCTATTAATAATGTGAGGAATTGTTTTGAAGAGACCGCCTAAGAGTTTACTTTTTTTCAAGAATTTAATGATGATCGAACTGGATCTTCTTTTTTTCTCTGAAAATGATCACTTGTCGTTCAAAGAAAAACACTTAGGATTTTAGTTCCCATGCTCTGAAAGATAACATTTACATGTACCCTCAAGCATATCCGTATTTGATAATGTATGATTTGATGAAATAAAACACAAAAAAGAACTGAGCCCAAAGGGTTTTTAAATTTAAATGGTCAAGTTTAATGACTTCTAATTATGTTGTTGTTGTTGTTGCATTGTTGCTACTACACTTTGGAAAAATAGTTTTACGGTAGCAAAGTTTAAATTAAATATTAACATTAATTTAATGATTATTGTTTAAATGTGTTAATAATTTTTTTTGGTGAACAAAACATTTTCATTTATTAGTACCTTTTAAATGCAACATTAAATTATTTTTGTAAGTGCACGTAGGGTGGCCCTTACTCACTTTTGATGGTTTACCTTAGAGTCAAGTCAAAATTGAATTTCATGAGATATTCTGAAATTAGCACTAATTATAAAAATATTAATTTAAATAAATTACATCGCAAATGTGAGTCCAGAACTCAAAATTTGAGATTATTCATTTAATGGACACCCTACAAACTTATCCAAAGGGGCATTGAAACATCCATTAATTACAAGTGCGAGAAAAGAAATTTAGATCTTTAAAAAAGCAAGAAAATTAAATTACACACTTAAATAAATAAATAAATAAAAATATCCAGAGCTATATAATACATGTACTTGTATCGCTTTTCTTTTGTTTAAACAATCTGTGCTTAGAGAAAAGACAACAACGTTAAACACTTACACACCATGAAATTATATAAATTTTTAACCTTTTCTCTTGTTTTATTTTTATTTTATTTTTTTTAATTACAATTTTACAATATCTTACATTACTAAGACATTACAAATGCACACACACACACACACACACATACCACATTAGCCATATGCTCACAAATGACTGCGTGCTTTGTTGAACTAAATATGCCGTATTTAAATATTTTGTTTGTTCAAAAATTAAAATAAAAGATATGGAGAGCATATTCAATATGAACTAATTAAAAAATAAACACATATTCAAATATTTTATTAAAGAGTATCGCGGATGGCATGGCGTGAATTGTGAGTAAAATTAAAGAAGAAGCACACTGATTGTGGTGATGATACCATTTTTCACGTATACCTACATACAAACACATACACACACATATTAATATTAAAATTTTATTTGTATTTTCAATAATAAATAATGAAATGAAATTCCTAAAAAGGTAAATAAAGGTAAAAATCTGTATCGATACACCGTGAATGCGGTCAATGAATCTATGACCAAAGTAAAGAAAGGCTCAATTTAGAGATGATTTAAATATTTTTCTTTTAACACATATAAATGATCTTTTTTTCAGATTCGATATAATAAATCGGTATAATAAAAATTATTAAAAGTCAAAAAAGTATATTGCTTTTCTTTGTTGTTGTTCTCTTACACGACAAACATTATATTGTAATGCTAATGGTAAATGTATGATCAAAAAAAGTTAAATAAATAAAATCAAAGCAAATAACAAATAAATGAAAAATATGTTTATTATAATATAAGAATAAAAAAAAAATTATAATAAAAATGAATACAGCAGGCAAGTGATATACATTGTATATGTTAAATAAATCTTTATATTAGTACGTGAAAAGGTTTAAATTAATGGCGAACGACAAATATTTTTATTTTTTATTGTTATTGGTGACTAGTATCATAGCATTTTATGTAAATCGCAGGGAATCAGCTCAGATATTTGATTGAAATTAAGCTTAAAATTAAGGAGGCTTAGCATGAGAATTCAATCTTACACTGTAAATGCCATTCCCGTCGCTGGCAACGACGAGCATTCACGTTGGGAAATTCGACAAGAATTTTCACAAGGAAAAATACAAATACAGAGTTTGCCGTTTTTTGTAGAACAGAGAATTTGTAGAGAATATTTCAAGCTGCAACTTTTCTGAACTGACCAAGTCGATATTTCATACACCAAGAGGCCAAAAATAGCAAAATACACAATTTTGAGCTCTGAGGCTTTGGATTGAAAAAAATCATTTTTTCGTAAGTTTTAAGTGAAAGTGATCTGAAGCAAAGTTGTACAAAATATTTAAAGCTGCATCTTTTCTGTACTAACAAGGTCAATATTTCATATATCAAGAGGGTAAAAATGACAAAATATACAAATTTGAGCTCATTTTCATGTTCTGAGTAAAAAATTGTTGAGAGAGGAAAAAAAATTTCTTTCTGTTATAAAAAGAGGCACCTTTAGTCAAATATTAATGGAAATCACATTGGCCACACTTTTCATAAGCAAATGAAGACAAAACTATAATTTTTTTAAAAACTAAAACACCTTTAAGAACAGTTCAAAATAAAAAAAGTATAATATAAAAACGGAAGAACACCAGAAGACAGGGATTTGCTTCTTGAATATCAATTTAAAATCCATACAAACATTTTTTTTTTGTTTCAATTCAAAACTCATAACCATATGTAACATCTCCTTCTCTTGTTAAAGATAATAATAAAATACTATTATAAATGCATAACAAATAACAATTTTTTTATTTTATGATAAAAATATAACATGGAACATTGTCAAAGCATTAAAATATCATGTTGAGAGTCTTTAAAAGGAATCTATTGTCATGTCGTTGGACTTTCATCCATATATTTAATATTAATTCGATTCATTTTATTTAACAACTTTACTTTACTTCTTTACAATAAAAATGTAAATAAATAAAATATGAAGAACAATAGACTGATTATTATTTGTATATTAATAAAAATGTATGGAAGCAAAGAAAAAAAACTATCACGTAATGATACAGTTCAATGGAAATATGATGACAGACATGACTTGAGGATCGATTCGAAGAAGAGTTTCAATATTTTAATAATAAAAGGGCGGATGATTGTACTTCATAATTTTTGAAAAATAATCATCTAATTTCTTTTTATCTAAAACACAATTTTTTACTTTTGATTAAATCAATCAAAATTCTGTCTACCTTAAAAACCATCAATATAAGTTTTGACATCCTAATCAGTCATGCTTTCTCTTTAATTTCAATTCAATAAATTTGAAATGTAACACACTCTTCATTTAAAAAAAAAATCAATAACAGTCAATTATTTTAGTTTTGACAGGCACAAGTTCATCACATCATTGAATAAAAGCAGTACATTCTAAAAGTAACCTGTTGCATGAATTTATGTAAGTTATTTGCTTAATTTTGCTTAATCTCTAATTTAAATAGATTTAATGTTAATATAAAAAATAAAGTTCAATTATCATATTCAATTATAAAAAAACTCTTTTTTCTCTGTTGATAGGAACATCTTCAAACATCAACTTAATCATAGAAGAAGAAAAAATCAAAATTGATTTCAATTCATATTTTGAACACTGATTTATTATAATAAAACCATATATGAAAGATATGAATATGAATATAAAAAAAGAAATAATACAATTTCATTTTGTCAAAGTTATGACAGGGCAAGTATCAAATAGAATAGAGAAAATTATTGTTACTATTATGTGAACTACTTGAAATAGTAAAATTGTTTTAATATTATAAAAAAAAGTTATGCTTTGAAATTGTATGATGAACAAGACTCATCGCTCATAGTTCATACTGTTTTCTAGATTGACGACCATAAATTAATAATAATAAAAATCATATATACATACGGACATTTGAAACACAAAATTAACAACTCATCATTTTTTATATATAGCCTGATTTTCTAGCTCAACAACATCTAAATTAATAAAATACACACATCAAAATGTAACTTTAAACTGTCTTAACTCTGAAATTTAACTATCCTAAGGTATAAAAAATATAAATAATAAAATAAAGAATATAAAGAATAAAATAAAAAAAATATAAGTTTTTAACAGAACAGATTATAACTGAGTCGACATTTGCTCTGATGATGTACTTTTCTTGTTAATTTTATATTTTTTTTTCATTTATATTTAATAGGAGGTATGTTCTATTACTATATTATTGCAAAGTGCGCTTATTTAAATTTATTTTCATTATATTGTGGTTTATGTTAGTTTTAGATAAAGCACAAATGTGATGTCAGTTAGAGTGGGTCAATTTTTTGAATAACTTTGATTTTTAACATTAACTGATATTTGGGAGATGGACTTGAATTTGCACTCATTACTTTCAAGTAACGTATTACGTCATGTGCTATTTTCATTTAATAAATTAAAAGTGAATTTCCCAAGATCTCGAACGATAATGTATACTTTTACCACTGAAAAAATTTTATTGATGTGAGGGTATGATTTTCCGAAAAAATAGATTAAAATAAGATAATTCGCACAAAAAAAACTAAAAAATTAGTGGACTTTGACTGAATGCCAGATTTTGGCAGATTTTGCTTTTTAAAAAATTATTTGCTAGCACTAACTTCGAGCAGAATCCCTTACTCTGTTTTTGGGTTTTTTTTTGTCGGGTAGTAAAGTCGGGCAGTTATACCTCTAATGTGGCTTGCCAAAAGCCATTCGTGAAGATCAAATTTTTCGTTCTTCTGCATCTGTTCTGGCGAAAAAAAATTAATAACAAGAAAACTTGCAAATATTAAACTTTTGGCTTGAATTCAGTCATTTTTTTGTTTGTTCCCTTTTTTCGATAAGATCTTCTATATATTTTTTTTTTGCTTTGCAGAAAATCGATTTATCTGTGAGTTAAAAGATATTTCATGTAAATACAAAAAAAATATCTGATTTTAAACTGTGCTACTGTTCAACCTTCGATGAATAGTGATATTTTTGTTTTTGCAAATGCCATTCAAATAAAACAAGAAACTTTTTGGGTTTCAATACAGAAAGATATCCATTTTTTGTCAGATTCATCTTTTCTCTACTGTAGACTACAGTAAAGCTCCTCAAATTTTCATTATGTTTCAAAAGCAATTATTGTTTCAGTTCAAAATATTAACCCATAATGTGCCTTCTAGAAATATTGATTTTAGAGCCAAATTTTTTTCAAGGATTTGTTTTTTGTGTAAAAGTGAATACTTTTTGTTTCGATCAAAATTTTGAGTTTCATAAAAAAATTTTACAGGAGAGCTAGTTGAAAGTTATCGTCACAGGAATACGTACAGAAATCTTGTACGAACAAGAAAAAATTGTAAGACTTCTCATTTTATTTCCGCTAATAATTTTCTTTGACATCTTTTAAAGATTATTTATTTGAAAATTTTGAAAAAATTATCTGTAAAACTTCTAGGAGAAATCCGGCTCAAAAGTGACTGATCGAAAAATCGACCCTCTCTCATTAAGTAATTTAATCTAAAATAAACGCATAATGTAACAAAATGACAGGTTCTTCATAATATTTGATCAATCTTCTAGGTATGAATAAGCACAGTAAGGTTAGTGGTTACAACTTCATTATATTTATTCGACAAGTGAATTATGAATAGTGTTTTAAGTTGAAAAAAAAGATTAAAATACACAGACATTTAATATAAAAGAAAGAAATTAAACAAAAATAATAGACAATATAAAAGAAACACTTGCACTCAAGTAGGAGAAGCTCAAGAAGTATACAAAAGAATATCAAAAACAAAATAAGAGATACAAAATTAAAAAATAATCATAATAAAGGATGAACCAAATTATAATTAGCTATAGTTTCAATAAAAAAAAATTATGACGAGCTATAATAAATAATGACTCTATTGAAACTGATTTCCAAATAAAAACTATTATTCAATGTGATCTGCCGCACTTGTTAATAAAATTGAAATTAAATTTAACATTGAACCTTATTTGAGTATTCAATTTAGTGATTGAAATATTTTTAATTTAATCATTTTAATTGGTCAATGTATGAAGAAGAAAAAAATAGTTTAATCACAAGTTTGTTTGCCTTATTTAATTTGGCATCACAAGTATTGAAGAAAAAAAGTCGAACATTTCAAAATAATAAATAAAAGAAGGTCAACATTGAAACTTCGAGAAATTAATTATATGGTTAAATACAAAAAAAATTCATATAAAACTTCGATTAAATACATTAAAAGTGTGAATTGAAGCGCAGTTTAGTTTCAGGTGTGTAGTAAAAGGATATGAGCACAAGTCCGAAGGTTCTCTTAATGAGACTTAGTCTAATTTTGGTTTGAACTTGATCTGAGGACACTTCAGATCAGATCAGATTTGTAAGGTGGCCCATCTGTGAACGCATTGTGCATACCCGTTATCATCATCCGAGGGCCTTAGCTTTTTTCCTGTCATCCCAAGCAGTCACCACCTTTATCTAGCTTTTAACTTAAATTGAGTAACCGGAAAAAGGGACATTTGAGATTGTTAAATTCAATGGCCGGAGCGAAAATCAAACTGCCAACCTTAAGATTGATAGTCAACACGCTAACCATTGCACCGTACAATCCCCAATCTTCTAAGGGCACTTACATAGGAAACTAATAACACTGAAGCCTTAAAATGTCAAAGGGCTCCAAGATTATTTTATCATGCTTCGGCTATGGCAAACTTATTTCTTATTGACATTCAAATTAAATAAAGATCTGTATTGAAAAGCGTTTATTACATTTTTTTCCTACCATAATTTGAATACTCATCATCTTCGTCACCTTTGGATATCAAAACATTTCATACACACAAAAATTTATCTTAAACACACATGTATTGAACATATATTTTTTGAAGTACAACAATAAAAAAGATCAATGGTCACAATATTTACATAAATGAACTATTACAATAAAATAGTAGTACCTGTGTGTATTTAGTCGGTCAAATAACACCAACAAAAAAAATTCGTGTGATACAAAAAATAAAAATAAAAAAATTACAGTAAAAATTCAAATTGAAGTACTTGTATAGGTATTTATCGACATGAAGATGAAACATCATCAGTGTCATGCTATGTTATGTTATTTTCAGAGCAATATAAAATCATGCGAGAAAACAGAAACATTTTTTAGCCATATAGCACACACACATACAAGACAAAATACCTGAAAAAGAGTGATATGAGATGTTGAACAATATTTTCAATTATATTACACAAAAAAGGCGTGCTATATATTTATACATATAATATGTTTTTTTTTGCATTAAATGTGTGAGACCTTTATTGCACTTCAAAATGATTGTGAACAATTTTACTTAAGAGTTGTTACTTTACTTTTTTTCTTTTAACTCTATTATTGCTGATGCCTCTTCTAATCTTCACATGTAATGTATGTGAAAATTACTGCAAAAAAAATTGTTCAATATAAATTTTAAAAACATTGGTCTCTTATAAAAAATGTGTAAAACTCTTCAAAAACTGTTACAATATAAATATATTTTATTTATTTATTTTCTATAAACAAAGTGTATTATTCAAAATACTTTAAGTATCTAGTAGTAATATTTGTATAAAATATCTTAGAAAAAAATAACGTTATGTCTCTCCTCATTTCTTGGTTAGAATTTTTATGTATGTGACGACATCATATAATCGACGATGTTTTCTAAGTCTTGAAAATTGTTGTATTTTTTTATTTTGTTCTTAAATGTTCTTTTTATTTCTCTTCCTGTTAATGCTCGTAATGTGGAAATATAAGTTTTTATGTGATTTTTACAGCGACAAAATGAAATACCTGAAATTTTCAACGAACTTAATTGGTTTTCTAAGTTTTAAGATTCATAAGGCCACGTATATGACAACGAAAAAATAGCGCCAAACTAACTTTACGGCAATTAAATGAACTAACACAAATTTTTGCATTATTTAATGATTAGTTTCGAAAATGACCACGTAAAGCGCCAATCTAACATTTTACACTGATTTTTTCGCATATCGTCATATACGTGATAAGGCTTAATGGTGTGACTGTTAATCCTGCTTTTCGAATTTAAATCCCCTTAAAACAAACTAAGCTTTCATTTGACGGCAGGATGAAGATTTAAAGTGATCTTCATTTAAAAATTTCTTCAGAAATCAAAAAAAATGTCAAAATTTTTCGTTTATAAGTCCGTTGCCAATTTTAGAACTTTTGATAGTACGACAAATAAAATGAGGTGCAATATCTGTTCTAACATTTTAATGCATAATAATTTTGAATTGAATAAAATCTATTTTGCACTGAATAAAGAAATATACTCGATAAATTCTTTTAAATAAAAATTAATGATCAATATTGGAACTTCATTAACTGGAGAGTAAAAAAAGTTAATTAAATCAGATCACTTCATGAATTAATTTTACATTACCGTGATATAAACACTGAAACCTTAAAATGATCATGACTCAACAGTAAACGAACAAAATTCTTCTAATTCAAGTTAAATGTTTGTATGTTTATTTAAGTTCTGATGGTGTGAAGATTATCTTATTTTAAAAATCAGCTTGTACAAGTGCCCATTTGTTCTTTTTTTTATATTATAATTTTGTGTGCTCTGTTGCACAGGAAAAAAAAGCATCGATATAAAAAAAAATATGTATTCAAATGTACTGAAAGTATCAGAAAGAGAGAATAAAAATGTACTAAAATCGCCAATATAAATGTTATCGACTACACACGATTTTTGCGTTTTATTTTAAAAATTTAAAAGCTTAAGCACATATATTTCAATAAACAAGACAGAGTGAATACAAACAGTAGTGATTGCATATTTGTTCTTTATAATATGTTCTGTGTATATGAAAATGTTGTGCATAACAGATGCACCATATGGATTTTAATCTGTTTAGTGCACACACACACACACACACACACACAAAAAAAGAACAAGGAACATGTAAATTTTTTTTATCGATAAAATAACAGATTGTCTCTTTTTCATGCTTTTTTAAAGAGTTTACTTGATTCAGTAAAACTAAAACTATCTGATAAAATGGAAAATTATTGAGCTTCATTGGACATGGGGTGGCTCAGCGCTGTTTGTTCACTATTTTATTTTAGTATTAAACTAGTACGGAGTTAAAGATTTCTCAGCACTGCTGACATGTAGATCAAGGCAGCAATTGAGCCTGCACTCAAGCCATCGATCGGGCCCATTGTGCATTCCCGTTATCATCATTCGAGGAGACTTAGCTTTTATCGTGTCATCTCAAGCAGTCACCACCTTTATCCAGCCTTTAACTCTCAATTCGAGCCGAAAAAAGGGACATTTAAAATAGTAAAGTTTAATAGCTGGAGCTAGAATCGAACTGCCAACCTTAAGATTGATAATCCAACACGCTGACCTCTGCAACGTACAATTATCCACATGTAAGTCGAATACGTTTAAAATTTTCTTATCATGGCTTGACGTTTAACGCTGCATACGAGGTATATTTTCATTCTCATTGCCCACCTCTAAACCACTTAGAACCATATCTGAGAACATTATTATAAAAATATCACGTATTTGTATTGTAAATTAATTAATATTAAGTGAGGCACATCTTCTTATTAAAATAATAATAAGTGTAGTGTTGTGTGAGATGTAAATAAATAAATAAAAATATCCATATATTGGATTGCAATGCAATGAAATTACAACAACAAAAAAAATAACAACAATAATAAAACTATTTCGCGGCTGCTACCAATAATATAATGTGCTTAGTACAATGCGCGTTGTCATGGCTTCTGTTACTGTTTTGTTACTGCTTCTTATTTTCCATATCATATTATTATTTTAATTCTTTTTTTTCCTTATTTTAGTTAAACGCGTGAAAACCAGGTAAATTTTTTTTTCTCTGTATTATCATCTCATCTTAATTGTTTTGTGTTAATACGCGACAATATGAAAGAACACGACACGGTATTCAAACGATAAATGCATTATCATAGAACATGCCAATAATCATGATGCAGCAACCTGTAAATATTCTTTAAACTATGTTTTTTTTTTACAGTATATTGATCGGTGAAGGGAAAAACAATTACATCAAAAGGATTGACGTCTGAATCTAATTTTATTGATTTGGCATGATTTTATAATTGAATAGGAAGTCAAGTGTTTCTATCATATGCCAATCAGAAGATCGCTTACTAATACGTCCCATTTTCTGGCTTCTCAATTTCAAGAGTAAGTTCAGGCTTCAGATGAAAACGTCTTTTCACAATTTCTTGTAATTATCAGCGATTTCTAGCTCAAAACAAAGTAAGGTACATTAAAAAGTATTCAATGTGACGTTAATGGATATCAAGATAATGCACCACATTGCGGTTCGTTTATGACCTATCCACTTAATTTTCTTTCGATACAAACTATTTTAAATTAAAATGAACCTAGAAAAACATTTAAAATATTTTTAATATTGCACGTCAAACCACATATTTTTTTTCAACAGACATTCTTAGATAGCCTCTGTCCTGGGAATCGAATTGAAATTGCATTCAATACGAAAATTTCTTATTTTTTGGACCGGTTTGCGGTCTCATTGAACATTGTATCACTAAATTGTTATTTGTTTTACTAGTTGTAGGTGTTTTTTTTTCTCTTATAGTTTTTTTTGCTAGCTGTTATCTGTAGTAAAATGTGTACTAAGGTGATAAAATTCAAAAACAAAATAGTTATCTTTACACATTTTCATATTACTATGTAAAAATCACTACTTTAATACAATTTAATATTATAAGCTCATCTCTAAAAACATATTAATTAGTTGCATTAATGGAGTTTTTTAGATTTAAATTAATAATTTAAGTAAAATAATTGATTATTTACATTTTGTATATGGTACGAGAAATTTAAATAAAGAAGAAAAATTAATAATAATGATACGATGATATTAAATGAAGAGAGAATTCAACTGTGCAATCTGAAATGCAAATAAAGATGTGTACAATATTCTTCATTGCTTTTTATTTATTTACTATCAATTTTTTATTATTATTATTTTGAATTCCAGAATATCTAGTAGATAGTTTGGTTTATAAGAAAATGTAAATTTCACGATCCTAAGGTGCAAAATGTCACTGAAAGAGCTCAAGGTCATGTCACCTGGATAGAAAGATTCAGGGAGTGAGCAATTTTTCGTACTAGAGACATAATTGGGCTTATTGCTGCATCTCACATCTTGGCACCTGATTCTCAGTGACGAGAATTCTTCCTTTTCTGTCACTTCAATGACATTTCAAGACACCAACGGTATCTTAATAAAAATGCTTTTTATCTGACTTTAATCATCATCATTAACTGCCCATCAAAATTAATTCACATTTTTCAACTTTTATTTTATTTTTTTTATGAAAAAATTAAATTTAAAACAAAAATCATCTCACAGTCATTTGAGCCATATCATATCACAACTTGATTATACCATTCAGATATTACACTTTAAATTGAAAATTATTACAATGTTTATCTGAATCAAGTCTCTTCTTTTTAATAAGCATTCTTTAGTTATTTTTTTTTTATCAAATGCTCACACACAATGTAATGCCTCATAATGTTTTCTCTTAATATTGTTATGACTTTATATATATATTTAAAATTAAAAAAAAAGTATACAAATAAAAAGTGTAAAAATGTTAAAGTAATTGAAGCCCTCCCTCAAATCCGATAATGCACATCATAACAATAATAATAAAGATGAGTATATTGTGTGTGTGTGCTTGTGTGTAAGAAATGTAAAGAACAAGAAATGGAAAATTTATTAATCTGTTCTAATTTTATATTCCCATAAAAACTTTGTATTTATTTTATCTGTAGGTTAAAATATTATTTTTTTTTGCTCTTTTAAATGTACTTGTTTTAATGTATGTTTTTTTTTTGTATATTAAATTCCCAATATAAGAAGAATATTAATCGGACATGTATATCGTAGTTATAAAATATAATATATGTAAAATAAAAAAAAAAAATTGGAGAGTATGACCTCATAATGTAGAACATATCATCTGACTTAATTTTACACGGTTGTGCTATTTGAATGTTATTATTTGGTGCTCTCTTTATTGAATTCATATATTACATATTTTTTAACATACACAAAATATTTATTATTATTATTATTATTGAAATAACAGAAAAAAGTAAAGTACTAGCATAAACTATTAACTATAATGACGAAGATGATCTTTTTTTTCGCTTAAATGTATATCTGTTATTATTACTCACATATTTGCGCTCTTTTCTCTCTGTGTGAATTCAAATATTTGCTATTTAATATGCCAAGAACAACAACAACAATCATGGTAAAAGGGCATATATATGATTTGTATACTATTTTTTAAGGCGTACCTGATATTTGAAGTTATTTTATTATTATTATTTTTTACGAAAAAAAGCAGTATAATATAAATGCATTATTATTGTTAAAATATATGAAGAAGAGCTATTAAAAGTAATGTAACACAGAGCACATATTAAAATTATTATTACAATTGCAAAAGCTAGAACAAATTTTACTTATATTATTTGCACTGCTCAGTATGTGTGCGCACCGCTTAATATTGTTTATATTGTTATTATTATTTATGTGTGTGCTTTTGTTATGTAATACAGGAACGCCTGGAAGCTAAAATCGTGCTTTAAGGAGCTTTCATTTCATTTTTTTGAGGTTGAAACTGAATTAATTTAAATTGAGTTATTTTAAATATTCACAAGGCACGACTCTCAACCAAAAACCTATGGAAACATGGTTTTTCACTGGACACCCACTGGTGCTCTACTGGTTTTTGTTTGAGAGTGAAGGTATAACGATCATCTAGGATTTTGTTCAAAGTCTTTATCTAACTTAAAGGTAGTCATGGCGTAGTGGTGAACCTATCACATTCCATCTTATAGGTGCCGAGTTCGATCCTGGTAACTGCCAAAATTATTTTCTTCTAAATCCCTGTTTTTCAAGTCTTATATATTGATTTATAATAATTATTTTGATTTGAAAAAATATGTGACTGCTTCGGATGACAGAATAAAAGCTAAGGTCCAATGATGGTGATTTGGTGTATGCTATAAAATTCTTCAGTTCTGAAAGTATAGGCCACAAAGAGCCCAATATAAGCGGCTGAAGTGCACTCTCAACCCAAAACCAGTGGGGCACCAGTGGGGCACCAGTGGGAACACGTTTTCCGAACACGTGTGGGTAATGCCATCTTGTAATCATCATCTAACTTCATTCTAGTGATGTAAAAAATTTCCTTAAATTTCGAAAACAATCGACCCTGAAGAGTTTTCATATAATTCTTTCACCTTAGATTTAGATCAATTCGATCTGATTTGAGTCCTATAAAAAACAGATAAACATTACACATTCATTTAATTTAAGTAAAAAACATTCCCGCCTAATAAATTTATTTGTGCACTGACTGTTTTAAAATCTCTTGTGCAAAAATTTTCAAATATAAACTTACAAATACAATCCACCACACAGTTTGGTACTATATAACATGTGGGAGAGGTCAAGAGGTTAGTTATCGCGCGTCTCTCTAGATGATCCCCATATGTGTGCTCTGTTATAACTTGTAATTACATACAAAATACATGAGTGCATTTGTTCGATTTACTGCACAAAAAATATCATATTAAGAAAAGAGTTTTTTTTTGTTTTAGCTAAAACTAGTTAAATATCTTTTTTTTTGTATATGAATATATCATATATAAATAAATCTGTAAAGACTTATGAAGTAGATGTTATTTATTCGTTTACAATATACAGTGTGTTCAAAACACATATAAAACCATGATTTCCTATGGTGGATCCATGAATATCTTCACTGTGGAAACACGCCGCTGTACATATTGATCTGATCCGTAGACGAAGATCTTTGATTGTCACTTACAGTGTGTTTAATGAATACAAATATCAATTTGGATTAAAATTTCGAATATTATGGACACTCTTTTAATCTATGCATATAATGCGGGTGGTTTGCGGGGCGTTTTCAATTAAGAGTGTTCACGTTCAATGAGTAAGGATCAACTTAATTTGAACACACTGTCTCTATAGGGAATAGTGCACTAGCAAATAATAACAACAAATCGAATATATATGTGAACAAATTTATTTGTGAGTTTTTGGTTTGACCCTTGCTAGCTTAGCTAATAGCTGATATGTGTCTGGTTTTTCTACTTACATGAGATGTTGTTACCTGCAATAGTGCAATATGTGAAATTGTAAATTTCATACACATTTTATGCGAATCGTTTAAATATTTATTGAACAACCTCTCTCTCTCTATGTCTTTTCATATATGTGGTGATAAAGTAGGAAATCTATATATTCTTAGTGGTCACATTCATCATATGAAATTTAATGTTTGACCTCTAATACTAAGTGTATCGAATGATGCAATTTTTTCCCAGACACATTATTATTATTATCATTGAAGTTAAAGAAGAAAATTGAAGTAAATTATTTTTTCTTAAAATCTTAAAAGGAACTCAGAAAGACAACTTTTGGACATCTGGTCTAATATTTGAATATTCAATTATGTAAACATCTAATTTTAACTGAAAATATTTCACTGATTGATTGTCATTTTCAATTGAATAACGTATTGTTACTTTTCTTCAAAATTCACACTCAAATATTTGAACTGAAATTTATTTAAAAAATGTATTACAATAAATTAACAGTTTTTTTACTAGCTTCAAAGATAATGTCTATCAATTTTTCTTTTACTAATAGAATTTAGACAATTTATATAATAATAATGCTTTTGTTTGATTAGACATGGACGTAAAATAGATCTAATTATGTTAATTTGTTATGTCAATCTTTCTTTGTTAAAATCTTCCTTTACATTTACAAAAAAAAGTGTTGATTTTTATAATGTTAGTGATCAAATATAATATTTTAGGTGTTGATGATGATGATGGTTTATGATGAAAACAAGTGTTATGTTAACATTGTGTGATAATATTGCTTCGAGCGATATTTTGGGTACCCTTCTGGAATTTAATATTTGAATATTCATTTTTATGACCGTCGTGGAATCTTAGTGATTTTGATCTTAAATGTAAACCCGAAAATTTTTGTTTCCGATCATCAAAAAATAAGGAATATCAGTATAGTAGATTTTTTTTTAATATAATTCAAAATCTTCCGAAAGGGTCAAAACATTTAATTTAAAAAAAAAAGTTAAAAAATGCAAACAATATTGAACGCTTTATTTTTCTCATTAAATATTTGTTCAAACATCATCTACATGAACTAAAATAAAATAAAGTTAAATAATGAGAGAGAAAAAAAAAATTGAATGAACAGCAAAAAACAACACAAAATTCGAACAACTAACTATAACAAAAGATAGATATTTTCCGTCTTTTTTAATCGACACTGACTTAAATAAATTAAGTGTTGTATGGTTTAACATTGTTGATAATCAACTTAAACTCAGTTAGTCGTAGCATATTGTAATGTCCAACAAAGACACAATCTTATTCAGAAACTATAGCGATGTAATTTTTTTGAATATGTGTATACAAAACGATAAAAATAAAAAAAAAATATACAAAATATTTTTACGTGAGAAAAAAAATGTGTGCTTTGTATTACATTTGAATATACAGATTTTGTGCACTTTAAAACATGAAAAATAATAAGAAGCTGTGTTTTGTTACAGTAATTTGATTTATCTCTAAAATTAGTAACCAATCAATATGTCGATATATGAACAATAATATTAATTTAAGTTATATGTACTCATGTCAAACAGCGAATTTTGTAACAATTTTAGGTTTAGTTCACAAGTTACAAAAGTCATCTTTGGATCATCAGAGATATTTTTATTTGTATATACAGTTTTTTTTCCTTATCTTTTATAATCCATTTTCGACTTGATTTTACAAAAACCCAACCCTTTTTTTTGTATTTTACTTGTAAATTAACTCTTTTTTTTTGCTTATTTATTTGGTATTTTTTTCTTCATTTTTAATGTGGTTAAATTTCAAACAATAACACACAATGATCTTTATCTATTGTCTTTTGCTCCTACTTAAAATTATTTATGAATTATGATATCGTTTTTTTTTGTGTGTTTCCTTTTCATTTTTATTTGAATATCTTAATAAGACGATGAGATGATTTCACGGTCGATCACCATGTGTTCTACATTTTTTTAGTTACTTCTTTTCAACATGATAGAAATAAAAATTTAATCCGATCCTTTTGTTTTGGAATCTCATATCAAAGAAAATGTTGAAAAAAAAAATAAAATGTGTCAAAATGTTTAACTTTATACAGTTAGGTAGTAAAATCCCAAAAAAAAAAATGCAAACGATATATAAATTATTTAAATTTTAACCCTTTCCTTTGCACTGTATACACATGTGTGTGTGTATGTGATGTGTACGTTTGCCATTATTATTGTCATTGTGTGAGTCTTTTCTTCGTCTTTTATCATTTTTTTTTTATTTGAAAATGAAACAAAATAGAGTCATAAAACAAGATTATAGACAGATTATTGAATTCCTTTATGTGATCCTTTAGTTTTGACCCACAAATATGATGACTTCTTGCTGTTTTAACAATTTTTCTTATTGTTTTAATCCTTATGATCTCTTTTTCTTTACAATTCTATGGTTAAAATGCGGTTTAGAACACATTTTGAAGAAAAAAAAGAACTGGCTTTCATTGAGTAATAATAAAAAGAATACATTTAAAATTATTAAAGGCCACCTCCTGTGCCAGAAAAATAGTTCTATTGAGTTAAGGTAATTACGACATATGGTGCGAGGATTTTAATCCTTTTTTCATTTTAACTTGTTTATTATTTTTAAAATCAAAAACACATTTAACCGAAGTCTTTTTTTTTGCATGTAAATGAAATGAAAGGTTGACAAGATTACTACAGCTTTGTATGGTTTAAGGCAATTACCGAGAAATGGATTAAGAAAGTCTTCAATTCCGAGATGAGATTTGCAGTGCTTGTACAAAGTCAGTCTAATTTTTGTTTAAGCTAATTATTTTTTTAGAATGTGGAAAGGTAAAAAAAGGGTAACAAAGTGTATTCAATTGTAGAAATTAATTTTTCTTCTTTGTAAAGTTAGAAATTATGATGATTGGCTTTCTAGTGAAAAGAGATTACTCGGAATTTTAAAATAGTGTTTGTTTACTTACTAAATTGGAAGCAAAAGTTTTGGAAAATATTCAATTTCAAACTTTTAAAGGCCATTTTTTTAATTTCACTTTAATTAAATGTATGCCGTCTAACTTGAGCCAGTGGCGGATTGGCCATACGGGTAATCTGGCAAATGTCTGAAAGGCCGTAGTCGATCGTCATGTAAAAGTTAAGTTTAGCGTAAATTTTCAAGAAAATCATACAGAATGCCAGGGCCGTTAATAATTTTAAATCCCACCCTGACTTGAGATATTCAATCTGATATATTTGACATAAATAAAAGTTTTTGATGGTCTGATTGCAGTTAAACATTCACACTGAAAGCTGAAAACACCCCGCAGTACAAAGTGACTTGGTCCGCAGACGGAGATCTTTGATTAACGCTTACAGGACATTTAATTAATGAAATTTTTATCGTTTTTCCAGTTAATTTGGAACAAAATTCGAGTATTATGGGCACTCTTTTCGACTATGCATATTATGCGGAGTGGTCTGCGAGACGTTTTTAATTTAGAGTGCACTTTGAATCTCTGGCATAAGAAGAAATAAAACAAAATTAGAATAGAAATTTCTTGAAGAGCCTTTCTTGCAATATTTTTTCTGAGAAATTTGATTTTATTTCATGAAATAATGCAAAAAACCTAAATCCTTGCTTCTTATTTGCCAACATGAATTATGATGTAATAATATAACCGTAACAAACAACTCACCTTGAAAATCATCTAGAAAACAATTAAAATTTCCTTGAAAACAAAAATTCATTAACTCTTAAAAAAGCACAAAACATCTTCTTACGCCTAAAAAAAATGTAATTTCTGGTTTTTTTTCTTCTTCTTCTTCTTCAAAATACCTTTGATATGCAAAAGTAAAAGTACCATAAAAAATTGGCAATCATTGAAATGTTACAATGGCAAAACATCATAAAAAAGGTAAACTAAATGCAAAAAAATTACCTTTTTTATCGGCACAACAATACTCAAATGTGACAATTTGCCCCAAATACCAAGAACTAGTTTATGTAATATTACAGCATAATAATTTCATGCAAAATACAGAAAAATACACAGAGAGACCCTTTTTTCCATTATTATGTCATTTTACTTTGATATTTTGCATATAAAAACAAATCACATTGTTGCAAAATAAACTTTTGAGTGATTTTCTCTTTGACTTTTTGTATTTTCATCATTTCTTCTACCTGTGGGTGTGTGTTGTGTGTTTTAAATGAAAGTGTATAGAAAAAGAATAAATAATAAAAAAGTAACTTCGTAATATTACGTCATAAAATATTATTATTTAATATGTATAATTTTTTTACTTTAATATGAGGAGTCAGAATTGAAAAAAAAATTAACAACACAAAAACGAAGATTTTATGCAATTTTATGAGACAAATGATGTTCATTGTGTCTATTACTGTTTTGTTTTTTACATTTTTATACTTTTATGAGTAGAAGAAATGGAGAAAAAAATTTGCTATACTGACTCTTGAAAGAAAAAAAAAATAATTTATTGTCTCATAATTTCATATTTCATGTAAAAACACATGAAAAATAATATTGAAACAAAAAATGTGTGCAATAAAAATTTAACTATCATCCTTTTTTTTGCATTTTGCCCTTAATATAGTAGAGGCAGGTAAAAAATTGTACATTTTGCAATATTACATAAAAATAGGACATTTATATGTTGACATCTTTGATTGTTTTACTTCTACTTTCAAGGATAACTTTATTCCGAATTTTTTTTCTTATCTCATCATAATTAATATTGAAATGAAATACAACTTTATTTGTGTCTCAATGAAAGTTAAACGAGAAAATTAAAATGTTTGGGGGTAAAAAGTAACTCTAGTTATAAAGTTACAAGAGCGAAATTCTTTTGTTTTCATGGTTTTTGAATAGAATTTGAACAGTTGCTGCAATAAAATGATCAGTTATTTTTCTGGGAATTTTCTGTCGTGTATCCTACACTCAAAGTAAAAAAAAAAATGATATTTTTATGATTTTAATGATACCCGAAAAAAAAACTGGTCATTATCCATAAATAAACGCTTAATTCCATATTAAAGATTTTAAATTAAATGTGAATTTATTATGTCTAAATTAAGTTAAATGTTGATCACTTCAACGTTCAGAGTATGTGTGTGTGTGTGTATGAGACGATCAGAGTGATTGGTTGGTTTATCTTGTTTTTTGTTTCTAACAAAGAGAAACTTTTGTGCCTACGGCCAAATTGATGTCTGATTAAATGTCTGATTAATAAATTATTAGTTTATTATTTTGTGTGAGTTTTTTTTGCTTCTTTTTTTGAATGATTTTGCTCTTATTTAATTCGAGGTCTTATGAAGGTACTAAAAAATGGCGCCTTGAATTCATTTTGTTACAGTCTCAATCCGAAATCAATGGGAACACGGTTTCACAGTGATCACCATCAGGTGCCTCACTGGTTTTGGGTTAAGAGTATACTATTGACACATTTGAATTTAAATCCAAATATTTGAAATTTTCTCTCCAACAGTGGACTTAAATTCAAATTAGTTTATTTTAACTTAATTTAAGTGAAATTTTCGTATTCAATTCAAAGTCAACACGTGCCAATTTATTCATTTAAATTTTTTTTGACATCTGAATGCCAATTTTGATACTCTGATAACATTAATTTACAAAAAATAGATGAATTGTCAACCTTCAGCAATCAAAAATTATTGAAATGACTAAAATTTTATACAAAAATCACTTCAATTAACGCATTTATATGATATTTTGTCACTTATACAAACATCTCACTTAATGTCATGAATACGTTCAGTGTCCAGGATATGACCAAAATCACAAAAATGGAGTCAATCAAGTCGATTTTCTGTTAACTTTTATTATCACCTTGATACTAATTTATTTAATTATCTCAATAAAAAAAATTAATAATAAAATTAAACCTGAATATTCCAGATTTATTGTTTTTTTTGATATGATAATCCAAATATTTGTCTACAAAAATTTTACAGTCATTTTGAATACATTAATTCATGTGATTCGTGTGATAATAAATAAAAAATAAATTTGATGTGTGTTAATTACAATTAATATTTAATATAAACTTGTATAGAAAAAAAACATAAAACAACTAATTTTATTATAATTTATAATTATAATTATAATGATAATAAAATATCAAATAATAAAATCAAGTTTTTTTTTCATCTCACAATTTTCAAATATCTTATTGGTTCATATCATTATTGATGTCATGCCATATATTTATATTCAAATGGTATTTTATTCGATTAATAAAATCTAATGTTCACGCCTGGTATCCTGAAGTGTATTAACATGTGTGTGTATGCATCTTTTTGTTTTAACTTAATTTAATGATGATAAAAAATCGCGTTTTATCTGTATCACTTTGAATATCTCATATAATAAAATCATATAAAATATATTTTGAAATGTTGAGGCTCCTCCTCTTTTATACAGGTAAATTGCATATTCATTGGATGACGGCTTCCCCTACCTTGTGTATAACGTATATCACACTATTCATATAATAATATGAAGAGCCGAAGATTTTATTAATATTATATGAACTATATTGAGTCTAAACAATTGACTTCGTTTGATAAAATAAAACATTTAGTGTAGTGTCTAAGGAGACCGATATGAAAAATTATACGAAAGAAATATTCAAAACTAAATGTGTATAAGATAAGTCCGGTCGTTTATTGTGTATGTACGTATATACACAGCAACGTATGTATGTTTATTATTATTGTTTAAACTTTTTAACTTTTAACAGGTAAACCTTAAGTATACATTTGTTATTTAAGTTAGTTGATTCAGGCACACGGCACGGACTACACACGATTTTTTCTGATTTTGTTGTTGTTTAAGTCGTTTAAGTTCCTAAAAAAAATAAATAAATAAAAATAACTCTGATTTCGCAAAATATTATTTGAACGTGAATCATCAAAATTTTATTTTAAAAATATCTCAAAAATTAAAATTGTGATTAACTGGAGCAAAAAATTAATGATATAAAAAGGCATTAATTAATTTAAACAAAGTGATAAAATTACTTAAAATTTATAACATATTTGTTATAATTTTGTAACGAAAGCCAGATAAATAACACTATCATAATAAATGTAACAATAAATATAAAGTAATTAATAAGATAATAATAAAAAAATTAAAACAAAGTGAAAATCCAATAAAAAAATTAAAACAAAATCTCAAAAGTTCTCATGCTTAAAAATTTATATGTTTAATATTCGTGATAACTATATAAAAACAAAATACAAAAAACACATAAGTGAAAGATCATGCATCATCATCATCATAAATAAATATCAATTTAAATGGATATTTCACACCAGAATATGAAAATTATGATCTATTTTAAAAAAAATTAAATCTTAGCACATTGGAAAAGAAAATAAAACATTATTAAATTAAATTAAATGAATATAAAAAAACAAATATTTGATCATTGAAACATTACATTACATTTCTTTTAAGATACAATCATTCAAAAGAAGAACCGTCATATGTCACATTTAAAAATTAACATGTTCCAGAACTGATGCTAAGATCAAAGAATTGACATCCTTTTGAAGCGAATAGAACAAGGAACAAGAAACTGTGAAAAATATTATGAATGTGTGATAAAAATACAAACAAAAAAACTATAAATATGATGAGTGACAAATCATAATTAAGTTAAAAGTCGATAATTTATATGCAATTACGACTGTTAAACACGCACATATCATCGAATTACAAGACATTTATCATCGGTCCAAAGAAAGAGTGTGAACACACATATCAAAGATAACAATTTTTTTTTTGCTTCAACAACAACTACAAATAATACAAAAAATTTAAGGTAAGTCAAATATTTTATTCATTTATTTTCAAGTAAATCAATAATAATTTTTACTTTGTATATTATGAGGGAATTATGGAGATAAGACCTGATTGTGTGCTATATGAGAGTATGAAAGAACGTCTCAGTTTACGGGATTAAATTTAATCTCATATTATTACTTTATGATATTTTTTTGGAGAATTTATGTGATATATGCCGGTGTTATTTTAATTTTTTATTTATATTGAATTTTCACGAAAACTTTAATTTTGATGCAATTGAACTAATTTCACGTTCAAAAGGTTCGTCACTTAATATAAAACTTGGCACAAGTCTTTTGTTTTGGTACGCAATTTATACGCATATTAATTTCATTTTAAATACACTTTTAAATTCTCTTTTCGTTTCATTTTAAAATAAAAATACATACATAAAAATATAAGCACAAGTCATATCATGCAATTGTAGTTCACGAGCCACATGCAAAACATCGTACTTGGAATTGAATTTATTATTTTTGATTTGATTCCATTAAATAATATTTTTATTGATTTGTCTGACTTAAATGCGATTTTTTATTACTTTTTTTTTATTTAATTTTTTTTTTAATCGAATTATGACTCAATATGGAACATGGGTATTTAAGATAAAATATGATGTTAAGGCACGGTCTCTGTGGTTGTGATGTTTCTCCTTTTTTTTATAATGTTTTGTCATGTCAGCTTTTATCACAAGGAATTTCGTGGAAAATTAAGGTGAAATGAATGAGGTGAAAATTTAAAAAAATTGGCATCAAGGAAAAATACAGGGTGTTTTTAAAACCCAATTTTACTATCTATTACACTTTGTTGGTCCTGGTTTTTGCTCTTCTTGATCTTTTTTGCATTTTCTTACACCTTAGCACTTTTTAATACACTTTCATACTCTTTTATGCTCTTCAAATTTTTTTTTGTGCAATTTTATTCACTTTTATGCGACTTTATGCTCTTTTAAGGCTAGTAAAAAGAGCATAAAAATGCAAAAAAAAAATTGAAGAGCATAAAAGAGTATGAAAGTGTATTAAAGAGTGCTTAGGTGGTAAAAAAGAGTAAATAGAGCAAAAATCAGCAGCAACAAAGTGTATAAAAGTGTAATAAAGAGCAAAATTGGGTTTTAAAAATACCCTGTATATAAAATAAACATAATTTGAGATTATTTTTATATGCATAAAATTCTTTTCAAATGTTTAATATTTTTTTGTTAATGTCACCATAAAAGTTATTACATTGAAAAAAGTTTCTTTTAAAAAAAATGTACAATTTCAATATTTGTTTCAATTCACACTGTGTTAATTCTCAGAAATATAAAGAAGCTTTTTATATTTTAATACATATCTTATTATAAAAAAATTGTAAAGAAAAAAGAAGAAGAGCACTTAATTTCAACCTCAACCTCGTCTTCTTTTATTAGTATTTTCATATATTAATAATAAAATTTGTTTTTGTGTATTCATATTTCAATAACATTTTGACAAAGACATAAATAAATAAAAATAAGAGTTGACATTATATGTGATAAAGATCATAAAACGCCATTTCATACACAATTTTAAACAAAAAAATAAATAAAATTAAAACTTACAACACTTTTGCACAGCTAGGTATCATCAGCCAGCCAGCAGCTAGCCAGTAGTAAATATATAAAGATATATATGAATATAAAAAGACTTCATGTGATTGCATTATTAAAATATACAACGTTGTAACAAGCGCGTACATGACAATTTATCATATTAACACATGTCTAATTAAAAAGTATTAGTTTGTGTGTGAAAAATAAATATATCATATTTCTCTCTGTTTTTTTTATTTATATATTTTATTTTTATATACACGTCATATAATGTGTACGACACACGCGAAGATTAAAATGTATCAAGTTGAGCTAATAAAAACGATGATCACATACATCATTCATTGTATATATATATTCGTTATCTTTTTAAATATACTAATAATAAAATATATAACTAACAAGGAGTGTCTTGTTCACACAACAAAACAAAAAAAATATTCTGAAAAAAATATACAGATAATTATGGGCGTGGTCCCATTACCACATCTCAAACTCTCATCTCTCCTCATCATTTGTATGTTATTTGCATTGTAAAAATTATTCATCAAATAAACTAATTTCATTTTATTTTCATAAGTTTAAAATAATAAAAAATGTTAAATTAAATGAAATGAAATTAAAACAAGTAATCATATGAATGACTGATGTATTTATATCGAATTACAGAATGCATTTTTTAAAGTTTTCATTGCAAGACATGGTGATGATATGCAAAAATTTGCAATAATTTTTGCATTTAAATGATCATTTTTCATTTTATTACATTGAAATTTTTATTTTAAATGTTTTATTATTATTTGTTTAAGCTTTAAAATATATAATTTATACATTTATTTGAAAAATATTGTCATTTGTAATTGATTTGATGTAATTTTTTTTTGTACAAATATGATCAGTGATCACAGAAACATTTCAATGAATTTGAATACGTTACACATCTTTCGTTCACAATCTGCATCATAATGCTTAAAATTATAAGAGATTAACAATTATATTTTATATTACCTATAATTGGAAAATTTATATGTGAGTCGATGATTCGATGTTAAAATTTTTTTTTTAAATTTAACAAAAAAATGTCTCTGAGCATAATTGTGCTGAATCTGCTGATTAAGAAATTATATCATCAAGTTTTATTTATTTTTTTAACTAATTACACGTGTTTGTGTCTGATAACCTTGAAATACATAAGAAATGTAAGTGAGTCTTTTCATGTGATGCACATGACAGCGTAAAATATGTATGTGTAATTGTTAAGTAAAAAACTATGAAAAAATCGTTTAATATCTTATCTAACGCAATTTTTTTACATTTTTTTTTTATATGAGTGACGAAAAAATGATTTGTGTATGTGTGTGTGTGTGTCTATAGACAAATTTCACGGTTTATGATTACAATTGCTTAGCCAAAAATGTTTTCAATTATTCATACGATTTAGCACTCGTCTATTTATTTCTAATAAAAATGAAAAAAAAAATAAAAATATGTTATATTCTCTGAGAAAATTGTTACAATGTATGAACACACATGACACAGTTTTTATGGTAAATAGGTGTTATATTTTAAAGGTTGAATTATATAATATTTGTCTGGCTGAAACATTTCAACAGTGTTTAGTATTTTAATTTTGATGGGATCAGGCTTGAATTGTAAAAACTTTATCATAGAACAGCAGAAAATGATAAAATTTTATGATATTTATCGATTTTCAGAATAATCGTTACCAATTTGACTAGAAATGGTCTTCTGGATTGTAAATTAATAGAAAAATGACACGATGCAATTCAAAACCGTTAAATACAAATAAAATTGAGTCTCAATGCCACTTTTCCCATACAAGCCAACATCAAAGTCCAATTAATTACTAAAATAAATTAAGTTACATATCATATCTGACACAATTCCTTCTTAACATTACTTTTAAGTTATGATGAACATACAATTTAATGCAATTTACACAGCACCCAGTAATGAATCATAATTTTACAAGAGTAATTAATTAAGTACCTTGCCAAGGTATCTTCAAAAGGAAACAAGCAAAATGAGAAACAAGTGATCCGTCGCTACTGTAAATCAACTGAAACTCTCATTTATATTACACTAAACTCACGACTATTTAATCGCGCACTGTCTTTTTTCCTTTTAAATGTAAGCTTCAATGTAAGAAGAAGAGTACATTGAAAAATATCTCAAATAGTTTAAAGTTTGTAACAAATGTACTTTTCAACTTAAAACATCTCTTTCAAAAATTACATTGAAAAAAAAATTGAAATAACGATATAATCATTTTTTTATTTTCTCTACTTTAAAAATTGAATGATACTGAATGTTAAAAAAAAAATAATAAAAAATTGCATGAACAGAATTTATTAATAGTTTAAGACTGTTTGAGCTTTAAAATGAAACATAATTGCAATACATTTACACACAGACACATACCGGTCACTATATTAACTGTTTTTAGATGAGACAGACGTTTTACAATAATAATGATAATATGTTTAAAGAGAATGTCGATTAATTTACAAAACATTAGTGTTACATGTTTATTAATGATGATTCCTTTCAACTTTTCTTTTATCTACCACAAAATATTGAAATTTTTCTGATATGAATGTTATGATATTATGATTTAAATATTTCTATTTGTTACAATCTATGGCCAATGGTATTCAAACTGAAGTAATATTAATTAATTTTACTGAATTCAAAGCTCACTGTTAAATTAACCCATTAAGCGCCTCTCTTAGAAATATTCGGTTTAGGGCAAAAATTTCTTCTAGGATTTGTTCTTTGTGTAAAAGTGAATACATTTCGTTTCGATGAAAATTTTGAGTTTCATACAAAAATTTTACGGGAGAGCCGATTGTCGTATAACCTCACAGAAATACATACTGAAATCTTGTACCAAGAGGAAAATATTGGATGGCTTCTCGTCTTATTTCTGCTAATAATTTTCCCTTATTATAATCGAAAAAATCAAATAAGCTTGAAAATTTTAAAAAAATATACAGTCATGTCTCCATATACTGAAAAATAAGCTGTACGTACGTAATGTTTCTATGTAATGACAAGTCCGTTTCTATGGATGTACAATTTCTATAGATACTGACTTTTCATTACGTTAAATAGAGTCATTACGTACAGCTTATTTATCTTTATATGGAGACTTGACTGTACTCAGAACTTCTAGGAGAAAATCCGGCTCAAAAGTTACTGGTCGAAAAATCGATCAGCGGCGGTTAATAGGTTAATACATACTCTAATTTGAATAAATTAACAAAAATTTCAAAGTCATACAAAAACTTGAACATCCCTGATCACTTTGATAACTTTTCTCATAAAACAAAACAAAAAAAAATTACTAAACATGTTTTTTGTCTTCTACAATATAAAAATAAAAAAAGAGCAACTGCACATTTAAATGTATTTTATGCAAGTTTTGAATAAATTTATCATAAAGATACAAAATATCACTGTTTGTAATAAGAAAGAGAGAGAGAAGAAAAAAAAAACAAAACGAGAAGAAGATCTCAGAACATTTGATTGAAATTGATTAAATTGCAGTGCAAAATAGACAGTTTTGATTTGGATGAACTGGATCTGGTGATTAAAATAGTTTTGTTTTTAACGGATTTGAGTCTCTATGTAAATTTTAATATTATTTAATTTGTAATGTGATTAATTGTTCAGGGCTCTAAGTTCAGAAAGATATGATAAAATTTTAATCGTAATTTTTTAAATTCAATTTAACTTGAATGCACTTTTCAAGACATGATACAAAAAAAAAACAAAAAATCAATGCAAAAATTGTATTCGTGTACCTTGTTTCATGGTAATCGCGTCATTCCAATTCATATGTAATACAAGAGCACTGAAAGTAAAGTGTGAAGTGCAAAGAGCGATTTAAAAAAGATATTTAGCATTAAACATTAAATACATTATCGATCTGGTATGTTATGGGCTTATAATGTTTATATTATTATTATTATTATATGTATATAAGAAGTGAAGGCGTGAAATAGGTTGCATTCCCACGGTTTTTCCATATAATTTTTTTATTTAGTATCTTCTTGTATTATAAATGTGTATTATTATTATTATACGGTATGTATAATAAAATTTATTTAATGCTCTTTTACTATCATCAGTTATTTTACAATATTAACAATAATTTTTAAATCAAACTAGTTAGTTAATGAGATGAGCATTTACATTTTAATGTTTTACATTTAGTTGTTAAAAAGTGAAAAGTATCCTTTTAACCTTAATTTCCTTTGAGCATTGTTACACTTTAAATTGAAAATAAATTCATGTTAAAATGCAATCAATTCAATTCAATTCAATTGCATGTCCTCTTCACGAAATGAAAATAAATAAATAAATAAGAGAAATTGTAATGGAAAAATAGAAGAAGAGTGTATCATTAAAACAGTTTAAAGTATTAAAATGCAGAATTTTTGTAACAAACATTAGTTTAGATACACTGTAAATTGAAAGCGACTCGCACCATATACATAGACTAAAATAGTGCCCATAATATTCGAAATTTTTATTCAAATTAACAGGAATGCGTTGAAAATTTTATCCATCTAACGCCCTGTAAGCATCAATCACGATTCTCCATTTGAGGACCAAATCAATTCGAACTTCGGTCATTTTCAATTTACAGTGTAAGTTATAGTTTAAAAAAAATTATGCATCTCACCACTTTACCACTTCATTTTACACGATCAAAGTGTGTTGTTATGAGAAATGAAATCATTTATATTATATGGATTTGAATAATTGAAACTGTAGCGGTGCTCTAAGGAGTTTTCTCAATGCAAAAATTTTATTATTATTATATTTTTGCTGTACAATACAGCCGGCAGTTAAACACAGTTAAACATATTTGTATACAATTTATTTTTTCATCTTCATACTATTTTCTCTTGACTTTATTTTTTTTTGTGTACATTGAGATGACGTGGGAGAAATTCCTTTTCCTTAAAGATTTTTCTGCATGTTTATTGTTTACTTGCAGTAGTTGTTACTATTTATTATTTTTATTATTGTAATAATGTTTTTATTTTATTTTATAATGTTATGTTACTACTGTTTGATGATGACTCAAAAGGTTTCAATTGAAGGATGAATCAGTAAAAATTTTATATGACTTTTAAAAGAATTCAAATTGAAAGAACAAATTCAATTTATAATCAGTGTTATTAATGATTATCAGTTTTTGTGTGAAATTTAAATTAAAATGAATATTTGAATTTGATTATATGCTAATTATTTTTATTTTTGAAAAAGAAAAATATTAAAATGATACACTCTAAATTGAAAACGCCCCGCAGAACAAATTGACTTGGTCCGGAGACGAAGATCTTTGATTGAGGCTTACAGGACGTTTGATGAATGCAATTTATAACGAATTTCCTGTTAATTTGGATAAAAATTTCAACCATTATGGGCCCTCTTTTAGTGCATTTGCATTTTATGTGGGGTACTTTGCAGAGCGTTTTCAATTTACAGTGTAATCAGAAAAGTATGCAACTGATTCCTTGAATCTGAGTGAGAGTAAGTTCTAAAATAAGAAAAAAAAATCCAATCAATTTAACTGTATTTTACTATATCATTTAATCATTTAACTTAAAAAAGAAAATGTGTCATAAGTCAATTTTAAAATACAGAATAACATTTTTTTTGTCATAATAAAACCCAAAAAACATCAAAACTCGAATGACTAAACAGACAAAATGTGCTACAGATTAAACTAGACATTATCATTTTTGGGGTATAATCCTTTTTTTATTTTATTGTTTTTCTTTTATTTTGTCATATTTTTTTTGAAACAAATTCATAAAAATTTACAGATAATGTGGTGACCACCTGTAATACAAATATAAAATGACTTATAGATAGATGAAAAAATAGCAATGATCTCCACTGAGCTGTGTGTGAGTGGCATCTTATACAGACATTCATTAAACCAAATTAGTTTCTTTATCTTCTTTATTTTTATGTATTTTTTTTATTTTATTTTTATACATTTTTTACAACAATCTACTAAAAAAAATAATCATAATAACATGACAACAAATGTATACACTTATAACTTCCTGCTAAAATGAAATGAAATGTGTGTTAGAGAGACGCACGGTCAGTATTTCATTTCATTCATTCATAAAAATGACACTCCATTAAAGTAAAATAAGATTTCATATTAAAAAAAAATAAGTAATAATATTAATTTAACGTTCTTGTTACACATTCACATACACATGCTCATTAGAATAAATTATTGTTAGAGATTAAGCTGAACCAACTTTTTTTTGAATATTTATTATAATTATTATCATAACTATAATTTAAGCCTTATTTTAACACATCATAATATTCGGACAAAGAAAAAAAACACACATATTAAATGTGCATTAATGTTAAAATCCGGATCAGCACCTCACTGTATCACAAAACACGATCAACAGAAAAAAAAATTACAATGCATATTATTCTGTTAATAATTGCAATAATTATTAACTTTTTTTGTGTGTCTTTTTTTTTTTTGTCTTATACAATAATAAGACACAATTTATGAAAATTTTTACATTAAATTGAGGGTAATAATTTAAAAGTGCACGTATTATAATTATATTATTTTTTTCCTTTAAATAGCAATGAAATTAAAATTATATATGAATAAAAAATGTAAAGTGCTTATAATATTTTACTCAGAACAATTAGCAAAATACAAAATATTACAATAATTAATGCGTGTTCTCAGTTTTGTATAATTTTTAAATGTGTTACAATTCAAAATCAGAAATTCTTTGTCTTTTGCAATGAAATCTGAATGTAAAAATTCTTAAAAATAATAAAAAAAAAAATATTGTGTGCACTCATTCGAGTGACTCAATAAAATATTAACATCATCAACAATCATATAATGATAATCAGATAATAAATGAAATAATATTTAAAGTAAAGTGTATTAATAACAATAAAAAAAGGAATATTTTGTGGTTATAAAACAATAATAAATATTGTAAGAGACAATGCAAAAATAACTTTAAATTTGGACTCCTTTTATATTTTTATTTATTTATTTTTTTTTTATTCTTATTAATGTTATTGTTTTATTCCATCATCATCATCATTAACATGATACAATGATTAATTTAATCATTTTTGTAATTTGCAGTAGGTATTTTGGTTAACAAGAACATTGAACTAAATTTGAGCAGACATAATTAAGACGAATTATTAGTTCTGAATATGTGAATGTCCTATTAAAGGTCTTTGATGATACATTTTTTATTAAAATTAGTCTTAAAATTATGAACTTTTCATGTCGAGCAAATAAAACTAGGACACAAAAAACGTAATTAATCATCTTTGTTTGAAAAAACAAAATCAAATCAATGCAATTAAATGTTTGCTCGTACTTTTAATAAAATAAAATAAAATAAAACATTATAAATAATAATAATAAAAGAATAATCATTGTTTATACACTTTATTATTGTTTTTATATTAATAATAATACTGAAACAATAAAACCTGCATTATTTGTCTTATTTTTTTGGCATTCCAATCTTTGACGAATAAAATATCAATTTTTGTCTCAATTCAAATTAAGTCAGTTTTGGAATTGAAATACAAAAAATTACAAAAAAACAGAGACAATACACTTAAATTTCACAATTAAATAATTATTGTCTTTGATTTATTGTATTTTGTGTTCTATTTTAATCATGTAACATTTAAGCATGTAATTTAAGTTAAAGATTAATTTGATTTTATTTATGATGAAATATTACGTTTACGTTTTATTTATTCTTTTTTAAAATTTATAAGTACAACTTACAGTTGCCATTCCAGTGACTTTATGTCTTTGGAAAATTTTAACATGTATTCAGGATATTTATGTATCAATTCAAAAGACATTCGATTGAAAATATTTTCGATAGGTGGCGTTTCACAAGAGCAATGAATCTAGCTGTGACTAAAATACTTTTCACTTCATACGGTAATTTTTTTAAGAGTAATGAGCCCGTATATGAGATCTGTCTGCTGCCGAAGGTAGTGCTGAAATTCGGTGACCCTACCTTGAAAACATCTGTCAAATTCAAATGAGCATTTCTAAAAATGAAGTTTGTATGAAGAGAAATTTAATCATTCCTGATTTGGCGCACAATCTTAACTATTTGAAGTTCGTGAATATTCCTAATAGGAAGTACATTTCGTATAAGTTCACTATATAATGAAACAGTTGACGTTAGTGAGAGTAAACCATGTAAATTTTTTAGTGCTCTATTCTGAAGAGTTTGTAGAGATCTGATGTAGCAGGACGAAGCCTGACCCCAGATGTTACACAGATAAAAGAGATGGCTATGTACTAATGACAAATATATCATCTGTAAGACCTCACGGTTCAATAGAGTCAGTTTAATGTGTAACTTTATTTCAATAAAATCTTTACCCTGACTTTATATAGATAAATTCTTAACTTAGCGTAGCTTAAACCTTCGTATACATGCATACACCTCGTACAAGTTTTAACTAGTACTAAATTTCATGTTGTGTGGATGTATACGACGATTTAGCTACGCTAAGTTAAGAATTTATCTATATAAAGTACCCGTTAAACTATACTCAAATTCTATCAGCATAGTATCAGATGCCCATTTGAATAGTAAAAGAATGTGCGAGATCTATTAATCCAATCCTCATTTTAATAAAAACACGCTAAATGATTATTATTTATAAACATTTTTTTGTAATTCCTTTTCATTTCATTTATCTCTTTTTCTTTTAAATCTAACTTTACAATGTTCATTTTTTATTTTTTTGTGTAAAATTATAAATGTTTATTAAATTCTTTTACAAATCTATATAAATGGGTTAAATTGTACATGCAAAACTCTCATTTGTTACACACAAATAACGTTTGTCAAGGTTATAAGTGATCGCGTACATTTCAAACTTAAACTAAACCGTATACGGGCAAAAATGTGCACTATTGTTTGTTTGTTTGTTTATTTGTAAGTAAGTTAGTTAGTTAGTTATAAAAGATGATGATCATATTCTCTTTCATTTTATATTTTCTTCACTTTAATTTCATTTCATTTTATATGATTATTATTTTTTTATTATTATTTTGAATGAAATTTATTATTTGTATTATTTTAAGTATATTACAGTTATTACAAGTGAGTCTTCCTTTTTCGTTTGCATTTTTTAGAAGATTAAAAGATTTCTTCTGTATTCAAATAACAAGTAAACAAAAAATAACGGTTTAAATATATTAAATACAATTATTATTAATATCATTGAATATCACCAATCATTGAGTCCTTAATCAAGTTAGACATGTTCTAGAATTTAATGCTAAAAATTTTATGATCATCATATGACACGAATATGATAGGAATTTTACGTTGAAAATGGTATGAATTGAATTTAAAATTCAAAATTTATTGAAATTCAATCACCTCAAAGTGTCACATCGTTAAATACCATAAAATATTAGTTCATCTTCATTTCATTACACATTTTTAAATATAAATTTAACATATTTTTTTTTTTTAAGGTAAACAACACGTTATTTATTTATTTAAATCTAGAGTAAATTTTATTAACATAATCTTCTAAAATGAGTACTTAATTTTTATATTTTTCTTCCCTCTTTCTTGTGTATGGTTTCGGTGATATATTGAAAATGAGTTTTTTTTTTATGATTATTATTATCACTGATATCATTATCAATGGCATTTTTTACTCTGAATTAAATTTAAATTTTTTTATGAATAAAAATGACTCAACAACAAGATACGGTATAAGAAAAACAATCAAAGACTGAAATGAAACTGAATATTTGCATAAAATTTGAGACATCATCAAAGAGAGAGATTGATGTAGAAGGAAAAAAAATATTGATATTGCTTCTGTTATAGTTAGTTAGTCAGTTAGTTAGGTAAATAGATTACTATTTGTTTTTATATTTGAATATTATGTTAATTTTGAACAATTTTTGTGTAAGGGAGCTGATATATGAGACTTAATACACCTTAAATTAGCAAATATACACACATATGCACACCTGCTCATTTTACTTTGATTAAAATCACAGTTAACTTCATTTTTATGATTGTTATTAATGTTAACATTAATTTAGACCCATTTGACAGACATACCAAGGTCAAAGAAATTAAAATTCAATCAGATCAAACATTTTTGTTGGTTTTTGTGTATCATTAGTCCCCTGCTATTTCCTACTCACACACTAATTATTAATTATGAAAATAATAATAAAATCAATTAAACAAAAAAAAATATACATTTATATCTAAATTGATCTAGTTTGTTAACCCAGACATCATGATACATGAATTTCTCATATCACCTATCATATAAATGAACAAGTTATTAACATCAAATTAACATTTAACATAATTATACTTTTATTTAAATTATATTTTAATTAAAACAACAAAAAAAAAAGACTAATATTCATAAATTAAGATCAGTCTGTTTGATAACACCTTTCAAATAAAATATTGGCATATTGATCTCGTAGAATTTGATGTTAAATTTAATTGAAATGAAGTGAATTGGTGAGAGACAACCTAATGTGTGACTTTTAATTATTTTAATTTTCAAAGAAGTTTTTATCTTAACAAAATTTTTGATCTAATTAAATAATGGATTATGGTTAAACATTAATTGGCTTATATATTTAGTCATTGTATGTTTCTATTTTGCATTGAAATTAAGCTATTCGCATACAAATCTCTTGGTTAAATTATAATTTTACATTAAGCACGATGTTTATGATATTGATGTTATATTTTTATTATTATTCATTTGAATCGTTTGAGTGACTGAATAACTTGATGAAATCGATGATATTTTCTGATATAATTCTGGTTTGATTTGAAAGGATTAAAAAATATCATCATCATGTGTTATATTGGTGTTTGTAAATTTGTAAAAGTTGATCTAGATTAAAAAATAAATGATTCAACTATCAACTTTAGTCGCATGATGGGTGGTATGCTAATTTTTTTTGGAGATTATCTATTTTTATAACAAAATACGAATGTTGATTGATATTGAAGTGAGAGGTGTTTTGAAAAAAGTTTCCTTGAATTTTGATGATTTTTACAGTAAAAATTACACTCAGTGGTAATTAAATGTGGTAATTTTACCAGGTCACATGTGATTAATGTTAATTTTAGTAAGAATCACCTCAAGGATGACACGCAAAATCTTTAAGCGTTCCACATTATACGATGCAGTGTTTAGCGTTTTGGACTAGGTTAGGTTAGTTTTACAAGGGCACCACCGCGGTCTCAAAGAGACCTATTGTGGTGTTTGGCTATCAATTTTAAGGTTGACAGTTCGATTTTCGCTCCGTTTATTAAACATTTCAATCTCAAGTGTCCCATTTTGCAGCTACACAATTTGAGTTGAAGGCTAAATAAATGTAGCGACTGCTTGGGATGATAGGCAAAAAGCTAAGTCCCTTGGATGACGATAACGGGTATGCATAATGGGCCAAACTGATGGCCTGAGTGTAGGCTTGATAGTCGCCATACAAATCTGATCCGAACAATCACCTCAAATTACAGGATAACAATTGGTTTAATTTTTTTTTTCTAAGAGGGTTTTTCTGACGAGTATCAAAATTAAGCATCATAACACTAAATTTCAAACCATTCTTTTTAGAAGGGTTCGAACTAAAAATAGTACAAAAAAATAAATCAAATGAATTAAATTATAAATGAAAAAATTAAACTCCATTCAAATCCATATCAAAAAAGCACTCTGCTTTATTACTACTTGTTGTCATTGTATCTTCAAACGAAACAAGTGTTACATTTACTTTAAATCCTCCTTTTGAAGTGGATAATAGTTTAATTTAATAACAATAATCGTCTTTTTATAAATTTATTACTACCATTATTAAAATAAGTAATTTTTTTTCTCAATCGAATTGTTATTGAAATCGTGGTAAATCTATCAAGTGCACCTATTTCAGTACTTTACATATAAAAAATTTACATTTAAATACGATCTCAAAAGCAAAATAATACCATAATACACATTTAAATTGACAATGTTGCTTAATCATATTAAAATTATTATCAAATTGAATGGTTGGTAATTTTTTTTCTTTATATTTTATTTAAATACGTGTACTATTAACTTACTGGTTACGGTGTGTGTGTGTATGGAAATTGAAGAGACGATTTGATATTTTAAAAGTCAAGAAGTGAAGAAGACAGTTAAATAAATATTGGTTTTATATTTTATTTAATATTGAAATGGTTGCTGTGTAAATGGGTTTATTTTGTTGAATTAAAATCATATACAAGACAGTAGCGGATTGGCCATACGGGCAATCTGGTAGATGCCAGAAAGGCTGCAATCGCGATCGTCTTGTAAAAGTTAAGTTTAGCGTAAATTATTAAGAAAATCATACAGAATGCCAGTAATACAAAATATTGTAAGGCTTTAAAATGAATTCGGTTGAAGAGCATCAGAACCGTCAATGATTAAGAGAGCTTTCCATTTTTTTTCATAATATTTTTTCAATACCCATCGATATATAATTTAATTGTCATTGTAGATAAAATCCATTTATTTAGAGCTACTGTTTCAATATTACTTTACTTTTTTTCATTTTCAAACCACAATATTAATATCATTATGTTTCGTATTTCATTCAAAGTAGGAGCAAATACAAAAAAAAGAAGAAGATTCAACATTTCAGTATCAAAGTGAAAGTTTACTCCATTCTGTATACAATTACAGATAAATTTTTAAAGTAAAACAAAAATAAAAAATATTAAATAAAATGAGTACAAGTCCGAAAGGTTATAGTGCAAAAAAAGAAGCCATGTAGTGCATATATGATCATCATTTAATAATAATAATGTATCATTTTGAATATTGAATAGTTTTTTGTTTTGAATTCGTAGAAAAAATAATGATATATCACAGAGCGCGTTAAAAGAAAGCTAGACTCAATTTTTATTTTTATTATTATGATTTTTAATGATGATTGAATTCAAAACTCTTTTT
This sequence comes from Culicoides sonorensis, assembly GCA_900002565.1. Classification (NCBI taxonomy): domain Eukaryota; kingdom Metazoa; phylum Arthropoda; class Insecta; order Diptera; family Ceratopogonidae; genus Culicoides; species Culicoides sonorensis. The sequence continues at coordinate 239,129 of LN483550.1, read as the reverse complement.
GAATATAAAATTATTTTGTGATGAGTAAAAAAAATAATGATGCGCAACACATATAATAATAATAATAATAATAATAATACCTAAAGCACAAGGCGATTGAAATGGATTTCTATCATAGTTGTTGACATTTTATAAATTTTTATGCACCACATGGCGTGCGCATCAATCTCTCATCGTTTTTTTTCCCTTTTTTTCTTTGACTTGACCTCACTCTATGTGATATTTAATGTTTAAAAGAAAAATAATAATAATAAAAAATTAATAATAAATCCGTTTTGTGTGATGGCTTGTTTGTATAAAATTAATAATAAAATAAATATCATATATGAATATGAAGGAAAAATGGCAGAAATTGGCATGGGAGATATTAAAATTCTATGCGTGAATCTGCAAAAGTATGCGATGCGTCTTAATAGGATGTCATGAAATAATTTCTTTTTATTTTAATCCATTTAGCGTAATTTCAATATGAAATTGTCATCCTATTAATGTATAAAATATGACAATTCTAAGGCTAAACCATAGCACAATGACCAGACCAAGACCATATAACTTGATTGTCACAGACATTTATTAAAATGAGCACGTGCGTTATTGTTAAATGCAAAAATACGTATAATGGAGAGCAAAATAAATCATTCATAAAAATATATCAAGGAATGCGCAAAAAGAATATATAAAATATTTTTATTCATGTTGGTACACACACACATCATTTGTTATATGAACTGTGTGTACCTGTTGGAATTTATTCTAATTGTATCTTGTTCTTTGCCTTTTAATGTATTCCCAAAACGAATAAAATTAAATTTTGTTATTTCCTGAATAAATGAAATTCAAATGTGCCGATACTCTATTGAGAGTTGATTAAAAAAACAAGGAATTCTGATTAAAAGTCGGGAAAATAACGGTCAAAAATGTAGCTACTAATTTTCATTGACCTGATTTTTTTTTCCTAGATTAACCACACATTTACTCCAAAGTAAGTTTAAAAGAAAAAAAATTGAAATACCACCAGCACATTTATGAAAATAATTTTCAAAAAAATCGACCATGTACAATATTTAATAATAGACCATCATCATGTATTTTTTTTTTATTATCTTCAAAGAACATATTTGTAAGGAAAAAAGTAAATAATTTGAATTTCCGATACACCTCATTGTAAAAATTACTAGCTACTGTATTGAGAGTGACCTGCTATCTTAATTTTTCATGTATCTTCTTCATATAATTTTTTTTGTTCTCATCATATGAATATACATAGTGAAAAAAAAATGTACTGTAACATACAATCTATTATCGCCCCATCACCTAAATCTATATTGTATTTATGTGTATCATTATTTTTTTTTGTTTTTTGTTGTAGTTATTTGAAAATTCCTTATGAAAATATAAGAAATGGTTATTTTGAGACCGATTAAATTAAGATTCTTAGATTAGATATGAACAAATGTTTTCACCGTAGATCAATGGTCCTATAGTGTTGATACTACTTCAGCCGAAGCTTCCATTGTAAGCGCCTTTTATCTATGGTCTAACAACGTGGGACCTACAATTTATACTGTCATCCAGATCCAGTCGCCCTCAGGTTTCACTCAGCGTCTTTAAAAATCCCAGGAGGACTTTTATGTATTTTAATTAAAACTTGATCACATTTGGACTTATCCGGAACTCGATTCGATCCCCCGTCGCAGGATATCAGCCACTAAACCAACTCGGTCAACGAGCTCCCCTAAGATTCTATTTGAAATGTAATTCTCATATATCATTAACGCACTTAAATTCCAATTTCAATCTCATTTTAAATTTTATTCATTCTAATTTTTTTTTCATCATGTCAAAAAAAAAACTTAAATAAAAATAATAATAATATTTTATGAATGAGTACCAGAATAAACTCATTTTGTACAAGTGATTTAATTTTTTGATCTTCTTTTTTTTTTGTTAATCATTATTTTTTTTTATTTCTATACTTATTATTATTATTTTTATTATATGTTGTGATATGTAAAACAATATAAAAAAAAACAAAATTAAGCTAATTGACGGGCCAATTATTATAATACTTTTATATTAGGTCACATTGACAAAAAATTACTAAGCAAAAACGTCGCCACAGCCTTTCTGAGACGTCCAGGACCCATAGTTTCTTCTGAAACTATGCCTTATTTTCGTTGGCCGAGGTGCTCGCGTAAAAAAAAATTAGGGTGTCCATATAAAAAAATAGGGTTGCCATACAACTTTTAGTGAAAATTCAAAAAATTTCCACGAATTTTCCGGAAAATTCGGAAAAAAATATATTTTCAGAATCCCCTCAACCTAAGCTACAACTTTGCCGAAGACACCAAAGACCTAACACGAACATGAAAATTTTTTTTTTCCATACACATGAATTTTCTTATTATAATACTTTTATATTAGGTCACATCGACGTGTGTGAGCAAAAACGTCGCCACAGCCTTTCTGGGCCTTCGTAGACCCATAGTTTCTTCTGAAACTTTATCTTATTTTTTCCGGCCGAGGTGCTCGCGAAATAAAAAATTAGGGTGTCCATATAAAAAAATAGGGTTGCCATACAACTTTTAGTGAAAATTCAAAAAATTTCCACGAATTTTCCGGAAAATTCGGAAAAAAATATATTTTCAGAATCCCCTCAACCTAAGCTACAACTTTGCCGAAGACACCAAAGACCTAACACGAACATGAAAATTTTTTTTTTCCATACACATGAATTTTCTTATTATAATACTTTTATATTAGGTCACATCGACGTGTGTGAGCAAAAACGTCGCCACAGCCTTTCTGGGCCTTCGTAGACCCATAGTTTCTTCTGAAACTTTATCTTATTTTTGGAGGCCGAGGTGCTCGCGAAATAAAAAATTAGGGTGTCCATATAAAAAAATAGGGTTGCCATACAACTTTAGGTGAAAATTCAAAAAATTTCCACGAATTTTCCGGAAAATTCGGAAAAAAATATATTTTCAGAATCCCTTCACCTTAGGTTCCACTTTTGCGGAGGACACCAAATACCTATGACGTACTTGAAAAAAAAATATTTTTTTCATACACATGAATTCTCTTATTATAATACTTTTATATTAGGTCACATCGACGTTTGTCAGCAAAAACGTCGCTACAGCCTTTCTGGGCCATCGTAGACCCATAGTTTCTTCTGAAACTTTATCTTATTTTTGGAGGCCGAGGTGCTCGCGAAATAAAAAATTAGGGTGTCCATATAAAAAAATAGGGTTGCCATACAACTTTAGGTGAAAATTCAAAAAATTTCCACGAATTTTCCGGAAAATTCGAAAAAAAAATATATTTTCAGAATCCCCTCAACCTAAGCTACAACTTTGCTGAAGACACCAAATACCTATGACGTACTTGAAAAAAAAATATTTTTTTCATACACATGAATTCTCTTATTATAATACTTTTATATTAGGTCACATCGACGTTTGTCAGCAAAAACGTCGCTACAGCCTTTCTGGGCCATCGTAGACCCATAGTTTCTTCTGAAACTTTATCTTATTTTTGGAGGCCGAGGTGCTCGCGAAATAAAAAATTAGGGTGTCCATATAAAAAAATAGGGTTGCCATACAACTTTAGGTGAAAATTCAAAAAATTTCCACGAATTTTCCGGAAAATTCGAAAAAAAAATATATTTTCAGAATCCCCTCAACCTAAGCTACAACTTTGCTGAAGACACCAAATACCTATGACGTACTTGAAAAAAAAATATTTTTTTCATACACATGAATTCTCTTATTATAATACTTTTATATTAGGTCACATCGACGTTTGTCAGCAAAAACGTCGCTACAGCCTTTCTGGGCCATCGTAGACCCATAGTTTCTTCTGAAACTTTATCTTATTTTTGGAGGCCGAGGTGCTCGCGAAATAAAAAATTAGGGTGTCCATATAAAAAAATAGGGTTGCCATACAACTTTAGGTGAAAATTCAAAAAATTTCCACGAATTTTCCGGAAAATTCGAAAAAAAAATATATTTTCAGAATCCCCTCAACCTAAGCTACAACTTTGCTGAAGACACCAAATACCTATGACGTACTTGAAAAAAAAATATTTTTTTCATACACATGAATTCTCTTATTATAATACTTTTATATTAGGTCACATCGACGTTTGTCAGCAAAAACGTCGCTACAGCCTTTCTGGGCCATCGTAGACCCATAGTTTCTTCTGAAACTTTATCTTATTTTTGGAGGCCGAGGTGCTCGCGAAATAAAAAATTAGGGTGTCCATATAAAAAAATAGGGTTGCCATACAACTTTAGGTGAAAATTCAAAAAATTTCCACGAATTTTCCGGAAAATTCGAAAAAAAAATATATTTTCAGAATCCCCTCAACCTAAGCTACAACTTTGCTGAAGACACCAAATACCTATGACGTACTTGAAAAAAAAATATTTTTTTCATACACATGAATTCTCTTATTATAATACTTTTATATTAGGTCACATCGACGTTTGTCAGCAAAAACGTCGCTACAGCCTTTCTGGGCCATCGTAGACCCATAGTTTCTTCTGAAACTTTATCTTATTTTTGGAGGCCGAGGTGCTCGCGAAATAAAAAATTAGGGTGTCCATATAAAAAAATAGGGTTGCCATACAACTTTAGGTGAAAATTCAAAAAATTTCCACGAATTTTCCGGAAAATTCGAAAAAAAAATATATTTTCAGAATCCCCTCAACCTAAGCTACAACTTTGCTGAAGACACCAAATACCTATGACGTACTTGAAAAAAAAATATTTTTTTCATACACATGAATTCTCTTATTATAATACTTTTATATTAGGTCACATCGACGTTTGTCAGCAAAAACGTCGCTACAGCCTTTCTGGGCCATCGTAGACCCATAGTTTCTTCTGAAACTTTATCTTATTTTTGGAGGCCGAGGTGCTCGCGAAATAAAAAATTAGGGTGTCCATATAAAAAAATAGGGTTGCCATACAACTTTAGGTGAAAATTCAAAAAATTTCCACGAATTTTCCGGAAAATTCGAAAAAAAAATATATTTTCAGAATCCCCTCAACCTAAGCTACAACTTTGCTGAAGACACCAAATACCTATGACGTACTTGAAAAAAAAATATTTTTTTCATACACATGAATTCTCTTATTATAATACTTTTATATTAGGTCACATCGACGTTTGTCAGCAAAAACGTCGCTACAGCCTTTCTGGGCCATCGTAGACCCATAGTTTCTTCTGAAACTTTATCTTATTTTTGGAGGCCGAGGTGCTCGCGAAATAAAAAATTAGGGTGTCCATATAAAAAAATAGGGTTGCCATACAACTTTAGGTGAAAATTCAAAAAATTTCCACGAATTTTCCGGAAAATTCGAAAAAAAAATATATTTTCAGAATCCCCTCAACCTAAGCTACAACTTTGCTGAAGACACCAAATACCTATGACGTACTTGAAAAAAAAATATTTTTTTCATACACATGAATTCTCTTATTATAATACTTTTATATTAGGTCACATCGACGTTTGTCAGCAAAAACGTCGCTACAGCCTTTCTGGGCCATCGTAGACCCATAGTTTCTTCTGAAACTTT
>LN483550.1:207008-232199 GCA_900002565.1 Culicoides sonorensis | reverse complement strand
ATTTAAAAACAAAAAAAATGGAATAACATCATCTTCTCTTATTTTACATTTGTTTCAATTTCATATACAATTTTTTTCATTTCAAATACAAACCTAGGAAATCAAATCGGACGATTTAATATATCCTCATTATTAAACTCATTGTTACTATTATTATTATATTATCATCATCATCATATCGTACAGATATTTATAGAGAGCATCTTGAAAATCGATATTCGTGTTTTACAGTAAGGTTTTGCACGACAAAGAAACGTGAAATATTTATTATTACATTCAGCACTCAATACATAATAATAACAACAACTAAAAAAAAAACATATACTTAGTAGTAGGTTGTTGTTTATTGTATTATTATTATATTATTATTAAAAAAAAAAGAAATAAAACATATTTGAACCTTAACACACACATTTTGCATACACAATGAGGAACACATCACATATGAATGTATACCAATTTCAATTCTCACCGATTTCGTATGAAGTTTATGGGTAAAAAATATGTAGCGCAGCATCATCATCATCTTCAATTTTTTTTTACTTTAACTTAAATTTTATTATATGAAAGTAATAAAACTAAAATTCATGCATTTAGTGCAGAATATTTGCAAATAACACAAATAATAATACTAGTGCATGATTTTGCTAGGCAATTTTAAATTTTTTCCATGTGTTATTTTCAAGTGAACTATGATGCATGCATGCCAAAACATTGGACTCTTAAATTTATTTTATGATAATATTGAAAGCAATGAAAGCAAAAAAAAAAATTGAAATTAAAATAAAAATGAAATAAAATTATGACGACGTGTCGTTTATGACCCAACAATATACAGGTTGATTATTGATTTTGTTTTATTTTTATTTTTATTACAAAATAATTTTACTTTAAAAATTACACACACCTCTGATAAATAAAGAAAAAGTATTTAATCTGAATATTTTTATATTGAAATGGATAATGGTGATGTATTCGAGTAATAAAATGATCTGAATTTCATTTTATCGATGATACGCGTGCAATTTTATTTTATATGTTTTTTTGATAATAAAATGTCAAGGAGTTTTTAATGTTTAAATGCAGATATGCATAAAATTTCGTGGATGGTGCAATTTTTGGCATTAGTTGGATCGAAGAGAGAAAACCTTCTTCAAGGTCATCAATGGACCTTAATTGTCCTTTTCAAGGATCCTCCTTAATTTTGTATTTCATGTGTGTGTTTAAGTTTAAATGGAATTTCATGTTAAATTTCGAAATTAATTCTTGATAATAAACTCAAAGTCGTGTAAATAATAAATTCACAATATACTTTGATGTGATACATTAAAAAAAAAATTGAATAAAGTGTAAAAATATTTAATATACATTAGCACACTAAGTATTAAAAAAAATATTAAATTGCAGTAAAAACTACAATTATGAGCATATTCACACTTAATTGCATCCATATTCATAAACTGCTGTTATTATTATTATTTAAATAAAACAAAAAGAAGAAGAAAAAAAAAGATCTCACATTAAAGTTGTTGGAAAGAAAGTTAAATATTATGACACACCATCATCATCATCATCACTCTGTGAATATATTTATTAATAAAATGTAATGCAATTTTATTTGCTCACGTACCCCAGTTTTATTGACGTGTCGTCGTCTTGTTCCATTACATGCATACACAGACACACACACATATGTGAGTAACATTAAAAAAAACGCCATCAGCTAAAAAAATTCATTTATATGAAATAAAATGAAATAAAATAACTTAGAAATACACTTCAATCCTTTTTCAATGTAACATACAAAAGAATTCAGTGATACATTAAGTGACGAACCCATTAACAATGTTTATTTATTTATTTAACGTCATCTTTGTTACATCTTTCAAACAGGCATTATATTGAAATTAAATTGCTTTTTGAATTGAAGGAAAAAAAAGAAAGAAAATAATAATTTTTAAATTGATTTCAGTAGCATTTATTCTTTTCATCATCATCATCATCAACAACATCGTTGTTGTTGTATTGTTATGTTTAATGTCGGTTTTGTCGTGCGATGATACAAAAAAAATAATAATAATAATAAAAAACATAAAAAAGAAGCGATTAAATGTAATGTATTAGTTCTCTTATTTATTTTATGTTTAATCAAATTATCCTTTATCATCTTTTTCATTCTATTTTACGATACAATACAAATAATAACGAAAAAACGGTACCTGATGCCTTATGAATGAATTAAATGTTAAATTTTAAAACATTATGTTCAAGATTTCATCAAGGTCGACACAAATTACAGATACGAAGATGGAACAAAAAAAAACAAAAAACGTGCAAATTCAATAAATGACTAATAAAAATGAGACTGATTTAAGTTAATTTTGATAAATGATCACTGAATCTGTTTGTTTTATTTTATGAATAAAGATGATTCGATTTTAATTGGAAGCAGGGATGGACTTTTTTTATTGAATCTAAATAAGACAGTACAGTTAAGTTTCCATTTAGTAAAAAAATTAGCTGTACGTAATGATTTTATACAATGAAAAGTCAGTATCTATAGAAACTGTAGATCCATAGAAACTGGCTTGTCACTATATAGAATTATTACATACAACTTATTTTTCACAATATAGAGACTTTACTGTATTTTTTTCCAAACATTTTATCATCAGCCACTGAATCTCATATAAAAAATGTGAATAGATAAAGATCAAAGAAATCTCATTTAAAATTAACATTTGAAATTTGATTAGTTTTTCAAATTCAATATATACCAAAAATTAGATCATTTTATATTTAAATTACCCTATCGTATAGTCATAAAACTATTGGGTGCGCTAATATAAGCTTCAATAAAAAATAAAAAAAGACAATCGGAGCCACAATATAATTTTAAATTAAATTAAAAAAAAAAAACCTCCATGTAATAAAACTGATTTATATGTTTGTATATTAATAATAATCATAAAAAATATATACACAGTATATTAAATCATCGCGTCGTACAAACCAGATAATTAGATTAAGACAATCTAATAACCAATCTAGATCATCATCAAACAACTTACTTGTTCACAATCACATTCGTTTCGCTTTTTTTAAATTAAATTTATTGCAATGCAATCAAGTCACATTTTATATCATTTTTCATTATATCGACGAACTGACAGAGTTCATCAAAGTAATAAAAAAAAAATGAAACACAGGAAAAAAAATACAGAAGATGAAATCATTACCGATCTATTGTGTATTTATTGTTGACCATGAGATTGTTAATAAACAAAAAATAAAAATAAATTAAATTTACTCTTTTAATATACATATAATAGAGTAATGCATGTATAACAGATTCCTTTCGCCTATCATCTCTCTTACTCTTCAAATCATTGTAGGTAAATCATTGTTACGAATATTATTTAAATTAATGAACAATACGAATAATATCACCTTCCACTGAAATTGCATTGAACATTGAACAAAAAGTCAATTCAAATGATTATTTTTTCTTCTGTTATTGTAAAATTGTATTATTATTACATTATGGTTTATGAGTAGTAGCAGGTGAAGACGTTCAACAAGGTGTGTCAAAAAAAATATGATTTATTTTTAAATGTCTCGTATTTGTCTATTTCGTTAATTTTTTTTTTCAAGAGGTATTGTAATGTGATTATTTATAAGTAATTTTTCAGTTTTAAAGTTAAAAAAAAATTGAAGATTAAATTTAACACTGAAATAATGATTTTGTGACAAATATTTTATATTTCATATTGTATCTGGGTAAATGCTTAATTTTGCAAATCAAATGTCAAGGTTATAATACAAGATCATCCGGATTTAGTTACTTTTCATTCTGGGACTGGTTTATGTGTATTTTTTGTAAGATAATTTTTTTTTTAAACTGTTATGGTAATTTTTGGTTGAAATTAGAATTTAAAATGAAATTTAAGTGTGAATTTGTTGAAAGTTGTTTCAATTTAACTTTTACTTCACGCCTTATCCTTCCTCAGGGAGTCCAGACTGTTCTCATGTTGAGCAAAGGCGATCTACAAAATTTCTTTATCTAGAATGTCGGATTGCAATTTGTTTCAGTTTCCCTCAGGATGTTACATTGTGCCTCATTTGTCTCTGACCGAGTTGGCATCAAAGAGTGTAGAGTGTCGCCAGGTGTTCCTTGGTCAACGTCTTCTACGGCTACCTTGTGGGTTGTATACAAGGGCCTGGTAGTAAACTTCTGAAGGGTCTTTTCGTAAGGTATGCCCAATATAACCAAATTTTCTTCTACGTATCTCCATTTTTATATTTTGCATCTCGGCTTTTCTCATCAGTTCCTCATTCGAAATTCAATTCGGCCAGAAAATACGCAGAATTCGTCTAAGACAGCGGTTGACAAATACTTGCAGCCTTCTCTTAATGTTCTCTGTAACGAGCCAGGTCTCGCAATCATACATAAAAACAATTTAAAACTCTTTTTTTAATTGGTATCAACTGAAAGATGATAAAACATTTAATTCAATGTAATTCCAATGTAAATTTAAACACAAAACATTCAAGAAAATTACTAGATCAAATAATACACGATGATCACGAAATTTCAACAACACAATTATTATTATTATTATTAGCTCTATAACTTATTTATTTTGAGTAAAACAATCCAATTTTATCAAAATCATGGTCAAAGCCAACATTAGGTAATATTAATTTAATATGTATTAAACGATTGTTTGCTATGTGTATATGAAAAAAAAAATAAAAATAAATTTTTCACCAAAATAAAGTACAATTAAATAAGCAAAGCAAATTTTTGCCTATGAATCATAGATACACTTGTTGTATAAATACGTCATGATCAAAATACGAAACAATTGACTGAATGTATTATAATAATAAAAATATAATGAAAATTGGCCTAAAATGAAATAACAAAATAAAAGTGAATTGAAGTATAATAATTGTAACAATAAGACGAAAAAGAACGAAATAGACAACACTTTTTATATTACATTTTTAATAAGCATTATTGTTTTGTTTTGTTTTGTGTGATTTGATGCATAACTCTAATTTTTTTTTTATTATTTATTAAAGAAACATTTCGTAATAATCTTGTTGTAATGTAATGTACTGTTTAACATTTGATTTCAAATATTAAATGATTTATACAATAAAAAAATATCCATTTATAGAGTATACAAATTTTTATGGAAAAAAATCCAATTAATCTATGCTCTACTTAACGTTTCATTTTCGCAAAAAAAATATATTTTTATATATAGTTAACCTTGACGTTCAAGGACATCATAGTTATCGTCTTATTGTTGTAATTATTGTATAGTTACATTGCGATTCTTGTACAAAAATATATAACATTTAAGCTCCATTGTTTTAAATACAATGTTTTTGTATGCATGTGTGTAGGTAACACTGGAACTAACACATTAAATAAACATAACGTTGCTAATAGTTGAAGAAAAAAATAATCATAGTGTTCTATCATGGTAATTTTAAACGATTACATAATAATAATAATAATAATATTATTATATACTTAATAGACCGTTACCATAAGAAGGGATTGTTCTTGTGAAGGTGCAATAATTTTTTTTCGTTCTATTTTTCATTATTTTTGTTTTAACTTTATTTCTTACATCCTGATTACGTTAACTTTAATTCCGTGATTTACTTTTAATGAATGAATTGAGTCATAAATAACAGAAAAAACTGGATATTAATAGTTAATTAAGTTAAAGTTATTATAAAGTTTGAACAGAAACATGAATTAACTTTTCCTGATAATCTTAAACGTTTTATGATTCATGGAATGTGTGAGAATTGGATTGCAATAAGTAAAGGGTGTTAACACAACTTTTCGTTTTAGTAACGGTTTTTATCATTCAAATTTACTTCTTTTGACAGGTGTCAAAATTTTTTACATGTCAATGTCAAAATTAAATTATGCTTTTGGTAACTAGCAAAGTCCATAGAATAGAATTTCACTTAACATTTAATTTGACGTTTATTTTCTATAGAAACACATACGAATACTTCAAAATTTTGTATGTGAAATATTCAAACGTCAAAACGAATTTTGTTTTATGGAATTAGTCCGTAAGGGGGTAATCACGTTAAATTTGACAGCGGAAATGTCAAAATTTTGGTACGTAATCATGAATTGTCAAACTCTTAATTGCTGACCTCTAGTAATTAGGTCAGCACGTGAATTTTTGACAATATAGATTTAAGTACAAACATTTTGACGTTTACGTATGAGTATCTATACAAAATTAACTATCAAGTTTACCTGCTTACCCTTTTATTGTAACGGAATTTTACTGTTTTTGACAGGTGTCAAAATTTTTTATATGTCAATGTCAAAATTGAATAAGGCTTTTGGTAAAATTAACCGTTACTGAATCCTGTATTTTCATTGAAAAGAAAAGACTTGAACTGGAAATTAAATGAAATTAAAAAAAGGTGAATGACAGATCTATTTTGACAGACGTCATATGTCATGTGTGCATTTCCCTACCTTAAATAAAAAAAAACATGGAAAATATTGACACTCCTTTAATTTTAATTAATCATCAAATACACATTTAATCACGTGCTTCATGATACGGATCCGGATATCATGCAAAGAATAGATCGATGATTTTTCTACACAATTTATACAGAAATAGAAAACAATCTATTTATTTTTTTTTCTCTACAAAATCTTTACCTTAACCTTACTTATTTAATAAATTGTAAATCTTTAAGCAAGATCTAACTCATACATATTATTTACTAGCACACTGTTATTATTTTTATTCTTTCAAACTAATAGCGTGAGAAAAACCCGCATTTATACGTATGTCATAGAAAGACATACATTGAAAAAAGATATAGATAAGTAAGAAAATGTAGTACAAAATGTTATTTTTTTCTCCTTTATAATGAAAAAGTCATATAAATAGAGAGTACTTTACTTGTATGATGCATTTGAAAGGGTAGGCGTGGTTGTGATAGTGAAGAATTATTATTATTTATATTCCTTTTTTTTAATTTACAAATAATACAGTTTTAAATTGAACAAACACAAATTGTATAAGTGAACGTCATACATGCATTTTTTCAATATTATTATTATTAAGAATATTAAATTTTTATATTATTATAAGAATAATAATAATACAATCACCAATGCTCTGACATTTTAATATATTTATAGTATACATGTAATATATTGGATTATAACCTTAGATGATTGCATGATGATGCCAAGTGCATTTGGATACATTTTTTTCATTTTATTATTATCATCGTAACTAATCTAAAATTAATAATGATGCCATGCTTGTTTAAAATAAACTTTATGTATATAAAATAAAACAATTTTCATAAGATACCTTGGAACTTAAATTAGATCATTATTTTTGTTATTATTGTAATTTGTATAAAAAAATAATAATAATAAATAATGATTTCTTGTTATATATTGTGAATGCAAATTTTATAGTATTAGATTCAATTTTATTCAAATAAATCTTCTTTAAATGAAACATTTGTGTAAATTATTATTAATTAATTTAAAATGATTTATTATCAAATACGAAATTGATTACTTTGAAAATTGTTTTGATTTTAATGATATATGATACAAATCTCACGGTTTTTGTGAAATAAAAACGGAAGCTATTCACTTAATTTTTTATTATTCATTTGACGCGACAATAGATATTAATATAAAAAAGTATCACGTACCGAAAATCTCATCGTCTTGGTAAGAAATCAAAATAAAATTACATTAAAAACCTACAAAAAGTCATAAAATCTACATTTGATTACACCTCAAAAATATCATTAGTTGAAGTTAAACTCTGTCTTATATTATGTTTTATATTTTTTTTTATGAAAATTATTAGGTGTGAATAAATATATCAAATTTTAAAAACATTAAAGTTAAAAAAAAGGAAAGGAACTTTAAATGATCGTGTAAAAGTGCATTTATCGTATTTTTTTAATTTTGACTTTGACATCTGTCAAATCAATTGTATTTTTTAATTTAAATTGAAATCTTTGTTTCTTTGGGGACTGTACGGTACAATTTTTAGCGTGTTGGATTATCACTCTTAAGTTTGGCAGTTCGATGCTCGCTCCGGCCATTAAACTTTACAATCACAAAAGTCCCTTTTTCCGACTACTCAATTTGAGTTAAAAGCTAGATAAAGGTGGCGACTGCTTGGGATGACAGGATAAAAGCTAAGTCCCTCAGATGATGATAACGGATTTGCACAATGAGCCCGACTGATGGTCTGAGTACAGACTTAATAGCCGCCCTACAAATCTAATCTGATCTGATTCTTGAAACTTATCACAATTCGATTGAATATTTCGGTCAGTATCAAAATCATATCATTTAGATGACTTATGGTGCTCATTTGAAATCAAACCAATATTTTCATAAAATTTGATCAAACAAAAGAATTTATCAATTACATTCGAATTTTAAGAGTGGAATCTCTTTCCTGTCATAAAAAGTGATTTTTGTTCAAAATCTTTTATTTAACATTACAATCAGTACACATAAAATATTTAAGTGCTTTTTAAATAAAAAAAAAAAAAAATAAAGAAATGTGAACGCGTTACAAATGATTAAACAATAAGAAAAATGTGTTTGAATGTATTTTGTAGTATTATTAGTAAAACATGTAATTGATTTTATTTTATTTTATTTAGTTTTATTATTTGTATAAAATTTATATTTAATTTTAATTTAAAATACACATACAAAATGTGTAACAATATAAATATTTTAATGTTTTTTTTTGTTTTTGTAATGACATTACTTTAATTCATAGTGCGTCGTCGTTTCAATATGTATGTTACTTATAAATTGAAATCGAAAGCTTATTTTATTATTTTTGTTATTATAAAATGTATCATCGTAATAAAATTACATATTTAATCAATGTGATTGGAATATTTAACATGAAACATAAAACAAGGTAAGGAATTTATGTGATTTTATGGAGCAGTGGTGTAGGATTAAAAGGTTAATCATATTCCTGGAATTTCCTTAAAATTTCACAAATGCTTTTTGACGAAGTGTCTGAGTGTGTGCATTGGGATCAAAAGTCAAAGATTTAATCAAAAATCACGTGCGATAATGCCGAGTCAGCTACTGTCCCAATCCAATCACTTGTGTGTGTCTGTGTAAATTTAAAAGACGCGACAAAATAAAACGGTGAATGAATTAACACAAAATTGTTTCATATCCCCATACGTTGATTTAATGGCTTTGATGCATTTATATGAGTGCGACGTGATAGAAGGCGCAATCGTCCACGAGTAATAACAAGTAGCAATACACATTTGTCTTATTTATGAATAGATTACAATACAAAATGCGTTAAATTTCATTGAACTATATGCCCGTATTGAATATACAAAGATCTAGATTTAATTTTATTTCTTTTGTTTTGTCTTTTTGTATGTATTCCATACCTGCATCATGTAATATGGTGCAATATCTAATCCAAGTTAGTAACCATATACGGTAAACGAAATGTTTTATTTGATTTGATAGTTTTTTGTTTAGTTTTATTCAAAATGACACTAATAATAATAATAACACCCTACGACAAATAAAAAAAAAGTTTTAGTACTCCAAGTTTGTTTTCATTTCCTAAAAGTAGAAAAAAAATGAAAAATTTTGGCGTTTACAGTTTTTTAAAATCACGTCAAAAAGTTGAGTTATGAATTTTTGAAATTTTCCATATAAATGACACATTTCGTCATCTCTCAGCACAGAGATTGAAAAACATGCTCTTACTCATTTTGAGTTATCTCGAAAACTACATGAGCTACAAATGAGTTTAATAGATCGTTGGAAAGAAGAAGAATGTGGCTATTCAAATGTAAAGTTTTGGTCGCGAGATCAGCTCAAAAAATTGGGCTATTCAGGCTCAAGGCAAAAAATTTGAATAAAATCTTTGTTTTTTTCAAAGTTTTTTGGCAATTTTTTTTAACTATTCAACTTATTTTAAGATTGAATGTTAAAATTAATATAACTATGTAATACTTTGTGTTTTCAAGTTATTTTGATATTGCTAGATGCAATTTTACTGTGGTAACAGTGGAAACCGTGCAGTAATTAGATCATGAATGTGCATTTCTCTACCAATATGACTCATATTACGCACATTTGATCACTTAATTTTTGTTTAAATACGTATACACAACTTATTTGTATACAGTTAATTCATTTAATTTGAAGTTATACAACAAATAGCTAAAAAATTCAAAATGGATAAAAGCATTGCTGATTGCAAAGCGCGTTTGTCACAACTTTGTTACAAAAAACCCCCAAAGGAACTTATCAAAGACATTTTACAGATAAAGCTATCAGATGCTTCCAGCCAAAATATGGGCGTTTTCCTATTCTACAAGCTTACACACCTTCGACCATCTGCTGTACATGCTACAACATGTTATATTGTGGACAACTTTCTGACGAGAAAGGGCACATCAAGACTTTAAAAAAATTGAGCACCAATTCAATGGAAAAAGTATGGCCAATGGCTTAGAAATATATTGCAGAATATATTTAGTTAGAAAAACTGATCGAATAAACGATAGAAGAAAAACTTATGAAAAAACACAAGAATTTTATAAATGTAATAAAGAAAATGAGACTTGATAAAAGTAAACTTGATAAAAAAAGAGATTTCTAAAGAAAATATTTAAAGCCTTTAAAGCTTATTCTTAAAGTATTACATAGTTATATTAATTTTAACATTCAATCTTAAAATAAGTTGAATAGTTAAAAAAATTGCCAAAAAACTTTGAAAAAAAACAAAGATTTTATTCAAATTTTTTGCCTTGAGCCTGAAAAGCCCAATTTTTTGAGCTGATCCCAAAACTTTACATTTGAATAGCCACATTCTTCTTCTTTCCAACGATCTATTAAACTCATTTGTAGCTCATGTAGTTTTCGAGATAACTCAAAATGAGTAAGAGCATGTTTTTCAATCTCTGTGCTGAGAGATGACGAAATTGGTCATTTATATGGAAAATTTCAAAAATTCATAACTCAACTTTTTGACGTGATTTTAAAAAACTGTAAACGCCAAAATTTTTCATTTTTTTTCTACTTTTAGGAAATGAAAACAAACTTGGAGTACTAAAACTTTTTTTTTATTTGTCGAAGGGTGTTATAAAAAAAAATTGACTCTTAGTTGAACATTTTTATTGTTTATTTAATATGAAATTGAATTAGATAAATATTATCTATAATTTTCATAGCCATGAGGGTACTCTTTAAACCCCCTTTGCATCATCTTTCATGTCCAAGACATTCTCTCACTCTCTTTGTCAATCTTTATTTATCCCAAGTTACAAATACAACAAAAAATGAATAATAATTTATATATTATTCGTAGTGGGGTCTATTTGATTAATTTGTCTTAGGTTCCATATTCTTCTATTTGGTGCTTCTTTGGTTGGCAACTGCATGGCTTCTAATCTTTTCTATGTTTGTTGTTCATGTTTCTTTTGGTCTTTCACATCGTCTTGCAGGCTCCATCATTGATATTGCTTTATTGGTGATGTGGTCATCAGGTCTTCTATGCAGGTAGCCATACCGTCTAACTTGTCTCTCATCAATCTTCTTATAGATAATTTCTTTGATTCCAAAACTACAATATAAAAGAGAATTTCGGAATTTGTCTAACTGTGTGACATCACCAGCCCAACGTAACATTCTTGTCTCTGTCAATTTCTGATCATGAGCTTGAAGGTGAGTCCAAGTCTCACTCCATGCAAAAGAACAGGCCTCAAAACAGTGTTAAATATTTTTCTTTTAAGTTTGATGGGCATTCTGTTGTCACAAAGGAGGTCACTAACTGACCTTCATCTAAGCCAACCTGCTTGTATTCGGTTTTGAACATCTTATGACGATATAGCATCACTAGCAATTTCCTAGAGATTCACAACCACAAAATTTAATCGTTTAAATTAAGAAAATATGATAAATGAATTATGTAAATTAAAGCGGAACAAATAATTTTTTCCTTTCCCAATTATGATTACATTTAAAATTTATTATTATTATTTTTATCAGCATACAATTTATCTCATAATTTTAGGGAAAAAAATTAGATTTATTATCTTTATCTTGATTGGGACCAACAACAAAATAAACAGTTTGGGTCGTTTTATTTTCAAGTGTCTCAAAATGTTTTATTGCTTCTCGTTATTTAAAGCGATATCAGATTACGAGGAAGTAATAAACGTATCATACATTTTTACTAGAAAATTGCGCGATAAAGTTAAAGGTTCCACAGTTTTAATGTACATAAATAAACATACGCGAGAATGGCTTTCAGGCTGTTTACTGATGATTTTAATGAAAACGTAGATATATGCAAACATAGATATGATTAAAAAAGGACGGGAAAAAAGGAATTAGTACCTTGTTTGATTAATTTTCTATGATAAGAGGAATTACTTGCCCTTTAGATGTATACTTTTATTTCTAGCATATGAGATTTAGTTCCACGTGCCATAGCATTTTGTTAAGATTTTTATTGGCCAATAAAAATAAAGAACTTACATAACCATATTGAGTGAATACATAAAATGATAAAAATTAAGGACCAGCACTTTATTTAATTCAATAAAGGTTTTTTTTTTTGTATAAAAGTGTTTGTGTGTCTATATTTATGTTGATGATTTAAGTACAACTTTTAGTGGCTTGTCATTTTACTCGTTTTCTCTTTATTTCGTGGTATTTTATCAAAAGAAAACAGAGAAATGTGAATAAATGATACATTTACAAGATGAAACGATAATTTGATTGATTTTTATGTTTAAATGAAACCAAATAAATTCATCACTTAAATTAAATGGATTTTATTCGATTTTCGCTTAAAATTTTTCATCAATTTTATTATTTGTGTATTTGATATCACATTAAATGGAATTTTTTATTGAATATGGAAATTAATTTATTTATATCAACACTCAAGTCTGTAAAATCAACCTCTAGATATGGAAAATTTTTCAAGAAGTATTCTAGTGATGTAAATTAAGTTCATTTTTCTCAGAAAATTCAAGTCAAAGACAAAAAATTCGTAATATTTTATTTTTATTTTCCGGTCACATTACTTTGCCATGTTAAACAAATCTTTACTTTTCTTTGAGGTTTGAGGGTAATCATTGTGATACGTTTGTGCACAATTTTTTTCTGCTTACTTAACACAAAACAAAAAAAAATGAACATGATACATTGTCAAATGTGCCCCAAAGGAGTGTTTAGAGAACAAGAAAGCACAAAGCAGTATATTAATAATAGAGGAGAAAAAAAAATATAACAAAGAAAAATTTCTCAAAAGCTAAATTCAATGATTCGGCACAATGTAGCACAATAATCTACTTCTTTCTAAGGTATATCGACCTGTTTCTTGTAAAGTTCAATGCAGCATGATAACGATATTGAAAAAAAAATTGTTTTTTGTATTAGACTTTGATAAATTGTATCAGGAGTGAAAAGAAAAATAAACAATAGGCGTTGATAAAATAAGCTTAATCAGCTTTAATTTATTATTTAGCTGAAATTAAACACCAGTCACGCGTCGTCAAGACGAGACTTTAATTCTACATGCAAAGCACCAAATTTGAATTGAAATAGGACCCAAATTGCCTCTTACACTCTTTCTATTAAAAAAAAAACAGTCGAAAAAAGGTCATAATTCTTCTTTTTTTCTAAACAATATCCGAAATATCCTCTATCATTTCAATAAAATCACCACTAATGTTAACATCACCCATAATCATTACACCATTGTTTTATGTTCTTTTTTTGTGTTCATCTCATGTCAAAATAAAACTTTCACTTTTTATGTGCCTTGTTCCAACCATTTATTTTTACTAAAGAACAAATACAAACAATATAAAAGAAAAATAAAAGAATGTGTCACTCATATGGATAATTGATTTTTTTTTTCTTCCTTTTTTCGTTTTGCAATTTTTTTTTCTTGTATCAAGAAAATAAAAGAAAAAAATCCTGTCAATTGTATAGAAAATCCAGTTAAATATACACTTTTTCACAGTTAGTTTCTCGTTTATTGTGTTGACAAAACTTTTCAAGGAACAACAAAAAGTACTTTACAAGATGAAAGAAGTAAAAAAAAAAATTAAAAAAAAACCGAATAGAGGAGAAAAGTAAAGGTTAAATCATTTGTCTTTGGACTTTTTTTTTTCCTTTTTCTTTATCGTTATAAAAGTTTCTCTGCAACATCCAACATATCGAAATTGCACTGAGAAAATATAATATAACAAAAGCGAAATGTTCTTATATTTACATTTAAGTTCAATTTAATGTGTTTGCCTATATCACCTTATGTTTTTATATGTATAAAAATTTCTGAACGACACTTAAATACAAATAGGAAGTCGTTAAGGAACGATAAAGAAATGTTTTTTTTTCGGGGACATTAAAAGAGAACAAAAAAAGAAGAAATTAAGAAATTCATTGCTGGAACACTTCTTTATTGTGATGACAACATTTTTTTATGTGGTCAGACAGTGAAATATGATTCTCTACCACTCCTTTGTATAAATAATCCTTTTAAACGTGTCACATTATAATATTATCCGAGAAAATTATTTTTCCTTACCCTTGTTTTTTTTCATTCAAGTTTTTTTTTGTTTCAATTCCGGAAAAGTTTTGAATTGAAAGATAGACTTTATCATGTCTTCAAAATTGTTTAAATAAAAATTTTGTAGGAAGACATTGAAATTTTCATATATGATTTATTTAAAACGTGTAAGACACTAAGAATGTTGATGAATTTTTTTCCTAGAGAATTCTTTAGAAAACCTCAAAATTTGACACATTGCTCTCACATGAATGTTAATTAAAGAATTTTCTTTGACAAAATGTGTCAGCATGGCTTTAAATTATTTTAACTGATATGAAAGTTTTTCTTAAAAATTTTTATTAAGAAAATGTCATGTCAGTGCCAGAAACAGAATTAATTTTATATTGAAATACACATTTAAAAGGGGTACGAAATTTAAAATTGTTGCTCGTTCAAATTCAATCTTATCTAATGACTAATCCGAGTTTAAGTCCAAAGAGGGTTAAAAATTCATATTTTTATATTTTTTTTAAATCAACACGTTACTCAAACAAATTTCAACACAGTCATTTTGCCAAGTTCATTTCCTAAAAATTAGATTAAAATGTTATAATGTCAAAAACCATGTATAATTTTTTTTCTTCCTTTCAACTCTTTTCTCGCACACTCAATCCCACATACTTTTCTCTATTGAGTCATTTCAAGCTCATTTATTATTTCTACATTGTTGCTATTTTTATTATTAAAGCATGCATAAAACATGTAATGTTATTTAAACTCTTAGAGACACACAAAAAAAAAGCACAGAGAAAAGACTGATTATTTTTTTATATATTTTTTTTCACTGGCACACTGCACGCTGTCGTGGCACAACATGACATTTTATATGGTTGAGTAGATGATGATGATAATATGATTATCATGCTGTGTTCGTATTATTATGAGTGTCTAATAACTGTTCTACCTTATGCTATTCCACATTCTTTAATTTAATAACATGCAACATATTCTTATTATGACTATTGTTTTTTTTGTCCTCTTTTTCTGTTTTTTTGAATGATTTTTATGTGTTTGTTTCATTTTATTTTATAAAAGTGATGACAGTTTACATTTAAAATAAAAGAACGTGAAACATCCACATTTTAAACAAATGTTACAAATTTCATTAAAAAATAACAAATAACAAACGAGAGAGGGAGAAAAAGACAAGGAAAAACCTTCTTATTTAAGTAATTTCTTTTGTTTTTTGTTCCTTTTTTCATTTTTACTCAATTTGTATAAACAATCTTGGTATAACATATTTAAATGAGATGATATACCATGAGAAGGAACCTTGACTCATGTTATCTTATGTTGACTGTGTTTATCGTGAATGTGGATTTTTAAATATAAAGCAACAGGGAATAGCTAAAGGCATTAAAAGTGTTTGTGAAAAAAAAAATTAAAACACTATGATAAAGAAAATATTTTCTTCACGTGTTGTCAATTAAAATAATAAAATGTAAGAGAAAAATAGTTTTTTTTAAATTTATTTTCAGAGACTCGGATAACTTGTGTACAGGGCAAGTTAATTGAATCTGGAAATCTCTCGGGTAAGTGGTCTGATGAAAATTTTAGCTTTAAATTAAGGAGCACGTTTAAATGGTGTCAAAGTAAAAAATCTGTAACTTTTGCGAAATGATCCAAAGATTGACATGGCTGAGGATGTCAACACTCTATCTTGAATACGCCCCTCAGACCACCCCGCATTATATGCATAGACTAAAAGAATATCCATAATACTCAAATTCTTTTTCCAAATTAAATGGCAATACGATAAAAAATTCATTCTTTTAATGTCCTATAGAAGTCAATCAAAGATCTTCGTCTGTGGACCAAGTCACTTTGTCCTGCAGGGCGTTTCCAGCTTTCAGTGAATTAAGTCACTGGAATGTAAATATTCATCCTACAAACCAGAACCTGGTTCAAGGGTAATAAAAATAAGAAAAAATATGACAAGATAAATTGTTGTAAAATCATTGAAATAAGTAAAAAAACCCAAATAAACATTTTTCACATTTTCATAGTAATAATTTCTGATCCTTCTATCCCAAACATTTACAACACAATTTCCTATTTCCTAGAAGGATCACCATAAATAATGCAAAACTTATATTCCCACAAAAATATTATGATTTTTATAAAATCATATTCATTCAAAGTAAATGATAGCAACAAAAAAATGAAATTTTAATACAGAACAAGACAGGTTTTAATACCCAAAATAAATATTATTGTTTCCACTTCAGGTAATTGTCGGTTTGATTATATTTTGTAGCATGTTAAATAAACATACATGTGTCATATACTTATTCGGCTTTATGCTTTTCTAACTTTATTCTATGAGTTATGGTCATAAAACGGCAATGAATTAAAGATAAATAGGCAAAATTCCTTAATAATTTATTTCCTCTATTTATATTTTTTTTGGTTTTCCTTTTCTTCTCTTATAAAATAAATTATATTTGGTCAAATGCTTAACAAAATAATATAAATAAATCGTCTGTCAGACGAATCCCAGTCGAGTGTAATATGGTTTATGATTACTAATAGAAGAAGTAGTGGATTGGTCATGAGATTATATTTTCGTATAAAATATGTTTTTGAAAGAGAATTTGTTTGTATTTAGGGCTACTTTTTGTTTAAGTTATGTTGATTTGTCTGGGAATTATCTTGAGTCATATATTGAGTGCTTTCAGAATATAGAAATGAAATGTCTCTTAAAAATAAACACACACTCACATATTAATTAAGAGCCAGCCTATTAGCTTTGTCAAACAATAGAAAAGAAAATATTTGTATAAAGGAATGTTTTTTTCAAGACAAAAAAGGGGTCTTGTCTTAAATTACTCTAAATTCATCAAATTATTGTGATAACTAATGTCTCTTATTTAAAATTACGTTAATTAAGTGGTTCGCTCTTAATTTAAAATATTAACGACACCTTTCTAGCCACTTAAAAATTTAATACCGTTCTTTTCAAAATACTAATTAGATCATTAATTTTTTGTTAAATGTATAATTTTCACCTTATTTCTTTGTACCTTTTTATCATACTTTTTGTGGATTTAATTTAATGTGATTAGCAGGGGTTTTCTGGTCAATTAAGAAAAGTGGATTAATTTTAAGAAGTGTAAAATGACAATTACAGTGTGATTTGTTAAATTGAAAATTTCATTGAAAGAGAAAAAAATTAAAACGAAATGTGGTGACAAATTTATCGAAATCATCAGAACAATCAAATCAGTTTGCATTCCTTTTTTATTTTTTTTCTGTTAAAAAAAGTGAGTTAAAAAAAAACTACGCCTTTTGACTCAATAATTTACTTTTTTTCTTCTTTTATTTATGCTTCAAAGAGAATTGAGGCACGTGTCAGAAAGCATTTCATAAAAAATATTTTTATTTCGAATTTCTTACTCTGGTCACATACTTTATCATCATCTTTTGGTATGTTCAATACAAATCCTGTGAAAATTTTTAAGAAGAAAAATAAACGTGATATAACCGACAATTTTGCTCTTTTCAATATGCATGAAAGTAAGCAACTTTTTACACACAAAATTGAAAATGCCTCATAGTACTCATTGATCCAATAATTCCAGTCATTTGATTGACCCTTGCAGAGCTTAACCAGGGTTGAATTTACAAAAAAAAAAAAAATTGAAACAAAAAAAATAATGTCGTTGTTAGTCGTGTCAGTTTACGGGTGGTTTGCAGGTGTTTTCACCTTTCAGTGTATACAGGGAAAGCATAAAATTGATTCATCACTTTTTTTTTAGTTATCTAAGGTGTCTGGCGTGCTAAGTTGACGTGGCTAAAATAAAATAATAATAAATTAAAGCACGAAGGAATTTTCAATTCAGAATTCTACGAATCAATTAATAGAGTAAAACTTTTTTGTTCCTCTATCGATTTTCTTTAACATTTGCTGTCAAGAAATTTATCCAATATTTATGTGTGTAACTCAGTGTATGGGTGTATGTGTATAAAAATGTACAAAAACTTTTCCTATCTGTTTTGAGATTACAATTTTAGCGATTAGTGAATGGCGTATCTGTTCCATGTATATCAATTTAATTAAGTTCACAATAAATTTATCTTTTAAGGATGTTTGTTCGTCTTTTTATTATTATATTTATTAAATAGACACGAGCTTAATTGATATTCTAAGATAATTTTATGGTTCTAGTTTGGATGATGAATTTCCTTGTAATATTGATTTTTTCTTTTGAATATAGGAAATGAATTTTGATGAGATAAGTATTGGTATGCCCTGAGGAATCAGACGCACAATGAAAACGCTCGTAATACTAGGAAATTTATTTTAATATCAAGATCCTTTGATTCACGCTCATAAGTTAGATGCCATCCTATAAATCAGAGCAGATACATTTCGAAGGGCATGATGAACGACCGTTTACAACTTCAACAAAAAAAAATCAATTTAATTTTATAAAATAATATAACGATGTAAGTTTTAAAACTGCAATGTGTACACAGTACAATTAAAAATCCAAAAATTAAGCAAAACTTTTCATTTATTTATCATACATGAATAGTTTCATCCTGACAAAACCATATCCTTTAATGGAATGAAATGGAATTTAAGTAATGTAGACAAAAAATTCAAAACAATTTAGTTAATGATCATACAACTATAAAATGTATTTTTTTCTCTCTCTTTTCATCATCTACCATGATAATAATTTGAGTATATGTTTTTTGTGTAATAATGTGAAATTTATTATTCAACAGAGTAAAAAAAAAATAAACTGAAATAAAAATAAAAAAATAAATAATAATGTTTTTGGCACATTCCATAGAAAGACGCATGAAAAATATGTGTGGTTAAACGGAACAAACAAACATTTGAATAATGATGTGATGATAAACAATTTGATATGTTAAGAGTTGGAATAAAAGAGGAATCATTATGATTGTTGTGGGTAAGTAGATGACAATACAGAGCAATGAGAGGTGGAAAAATAAAATAAAAGAATATGAGAAAAAAAAATAGAAGTTTATCAATAATTCATGAAGTTTGTATTTATTACCATAAATGATTGTGCTAGTATTTGAGTGTATCTCAATTTTTTTTTGTAAATGTTATCAAGGAAAACTTATCTTTTTTCATATTCAATGTCACCATGATAAATTTAGAGAGACGTTATTTTTTTCAATTTATATTCAGAATACATGAAATTTTCTAAAAAAAATTAGAGCAAAGAAAATTTCTTACCTTATAAATACCAAATAATAACAATATACTAAGCACTATCATTGATAGTTGTGTTCCTATAATTGCCATATACGCTATTTGTACACCTGTAGAAGAAAAAAAAAATTAATAAAAAAAGTTGTAAAGTTTCAATTAAGTCATGGTCGATCGTGAATTTTCAGGAAATTTTTTGGCATTTTTTCCATTTCTGTGTTTAATTCAAATTTTCATATGAAACACATTTAATGTTTACTTGAGATTCAGTTAAATTTTGGCTTCAATTTACATTTTCAATTTTCTCGACTCGTTTATTGCAAACATGTAGCTAAAATGCTTTCAAAATTTCAAACTACCCGTAAAATGTCTCTTATGCATGTCAAAGACAAACTGTTTCATGTCAGAATTTTTTTTTTAAATAAAACTATTTTATTTTAAATCTCTTACCATAGTAAACATCCTCTAAATCACTGTACTTTTTCACATTTACACTGATTCTCCAAGCGTAAAGTAATACCACTAAAATAGATATATTCTGAAAAAAAAAGAAAAGAGAAATAAAATTTTACATTTATTATATGGAAATATCTGTTTGTGTAGAGATATTAAGCAAGCGAATCCTTTTTCACAAATTTTCTTTGTGTAGTTCGTGGAAATAGTAGAAAAATAAAAAGGAAATTTGAATTTTACAAATTGCTTGTGAGAGAAAAACACAAACACACATAATGTCTATGTCAATACATAACAATATTTCATCACCCAAAAAAAAAGAGCTTTTCTATCTTTTATTTCATATATGTTTACATTTGTAAACGTTTTATTTGGATTCATTTCATTTCATTCATTTTTTTTCCTTTCATTATTATTATTAATTTTTATTTCACACTTTTTTTTTGATATACGTAAAATTTTATCTCATTTTCCAAAAAAAACCTCTTATGTTACTCTTATTTCCCTTAAAATAAATTGTTTTCATGTAAAATTTTGTGCAGTAATTTCCTGCGTTCGCTTTGATCACTTTTCTCCTTTTATACTTTTTATTTGTTAAAAACTTGAATGAAATAATCACATCGTAAATGTTGAATTGCATCGCAACGTTAACTTTTTTTTATGGCAAAAAGGTGCTTATGGCACTTGATGTGAAGTAGGCATTTGTATGTGTGTTATTTATTTTATGTTCATTAAAATAAACAAGCATAAAATTTTTATAGATATCAAAGTGTTTTTTTTCTTTTTTTTAAATAACATAAAAAGCATTAAAAATTTCATTACCTTACGCAACAACATCTTTCATGTTTTGTGGAGTTAAGTGCGACAAACATGAAAGTGACAAGATTTTTTTAAATTGAATAGAAATGTTTATAAAATAAAATCATAATGAAAATTTTAATTAACCTATTTCGGGTTAAGTGGAAAATTTTAACTCTTTAAAAAAGAAAATTATTTGTATGCTGTTCTCCAAGAACTGTATCTCGAGTAAAACAAGACAATTAGTAAATTGTTTGAGATCGTCATCGAGATCGCATCATTATTCGTTCGTAGTGGAAAAAGGCATAAATTTGGTTAGATAACGTCAATAAACTTTTACAAATCTTTCGACAAACATCTATCTAAAATTCACTTTCCTTTAGAGGTTTAATAAGAACGTTAATCCAATTTTTTTTCATGTCACAATGCCAACATTATGTTTTATCACCATTGACAACATTTGTATAACAAGATTTCCTCATTCACATAAACACACATTTTCAATATAAAGTTTCCATTTATGGAGCATATTTTGTCTCAAGGGAATTATTCTTGTTTACAACAATGTTTTTTTTTTTTGAAATCATAAGAAATTTGGAATTTTTTTACATGTTTGTCTGAAATCAAATGTTACTGCATAAAATTGTTTGATCACAAAATATCAGATTTTTTGCTTCCATTTTCCATTAAAATTCTTTGGTATGAAAGTCCTTATTCAAATCATAAAATAATGGATATTTATTATTATTATTATCAATCACATTAGTCTTTTTTGATAATATTTTGAATATATTATATTCGATATGATAGATGATTTGTGACGATCGAGAAATTTAAGGTTTAAGATTGCTTTGGAGCCCAGTATCATTTCAAATCATAATAAAATCAAGAAAATAAGATCATCTTTCTATCAGTTTGCCTTGTGACGATTGTGGACTTAACAACATATTTCTCAGAAAGACATTTCGTTTTGAGTGTCCTGCACTTAAATTTCAAAAAGTTTATCTCAATTAACATTCCCAGAATCAATTTTCTTAACAATTCATTTTATAACACTTTTGTTTCATATTCAAAGTAAATTCACTTGATTTAACTCTGGAAATACATAATATGATAAAACCGGATGATATTGCCAATCTGATACAAACCATAAATCCTTGAAAACTTTCCTACATGTAAATTGAACAAAACTAAAGTATCATCTCATTTTTGTTGTATTATCATTATTTTCTGATACAGAAAAGCAAAACTTAAAATGTGATTCGAGTGATTTCAATAGTCTAGTCCTCAAATCCCAAATAACATACAAACTACACATAAACCTGTCCAAGTGCACAAGTACGGGGGAAAGAGTTGGTGCAATTTCAAAATATGTGCACTTGTAGAGGGTGATTGTTTTTGAGTATGAAAATAATTGTTTATGAACTAATTCTATTTCAAATAATGTTTTTGACCATATTCTCGTTCAAGTTATATAAAAATTATCAGATTAGTTGAACATTTTGGGTTGAAAAAAGGGGTTTGTCTCACTCCATTATGGACCAAAATTGAATCTGAAATATTTCCATATGCAAGCATTTTTTTGGCTCAAAAATCCGTGTTTTTCTATAAATAAAAAAATTTTGGCAAAATTTTCTGCCCTTTTCTTCCAAACTAGGATATTTCCTTTTAAATTAAAAAAAAAAATTTATTATCAGTTCCTTTGTTTTGTATATAATTGACAACCTCTTCAAGTGCAATTTTGATGCACTTGGACAGGCTGTCATATTTTAAAAAATGTGCAATTGGAGAAATGTGCACTTGAACAGGTTGCAAATGGACAGGTTTATGTGTATAATAAACATATAATTTAATAAGAAATTCAATGACTACGGCATGAAAACTTTTGAATATGTAACATTTGCTATGATATTTCACACAAATGTATCATTTCATGATTTCATAACTTTACTTCCCATAAATATAAACATGTAGGAACTAATACTTATAATTAAATTGAGACTTCATTTATTTTCATATGATATTGCATATAAAATTAATTCCATAGAGAAATTAAAACTCAATTCAAAATATATTGCATCATAACTTTTTAAAATTGAATTAGAAATTTAACAGATTTCAAGTGTTTTGTCAATCTTTCATTGAGTGCTTTGAAATTTTATACAACATTCCATTTTTGAACCTCTAAAATGAATGAGATATAAAAATTATTATTAAATTCTTTACTTAAAATGAAATAAGCTGATTTTCACTTCATTTTAATTTTGTTATGCCATTAATTTTGTTAAATCGAGTAACATTAAACCAACATAAACATAAATTAAAAATATTTAAAGGAAAAAATAATAAAAACACGTTCATAATGTCAAATAATTGTTCATTTTTACTGTCATTAATTTTTTCATTTAAAATAAATATCATTAAAAACATAAAATTTGACATTTTAATAATAAATTTCATACTTTGTAACTTTATGAGAACAATAAATTTAATTTTATTACTTTCATTAACCTTTTTAAAAGCAAACGCATATTAAAAACTGGTGATAATATTAATTAAATTATAAATAATTGGATAAATTCAATTAATTTATTGTATAATTGAATTAAACTGATATGAAAATATTTTTATTATTTTTATCAACTGAGTGATTTGGAAACATTGTTATAAATGTTATTCATTAATTATGGTAATTATTATTTGATATGATTTTCATTTAATCAGATTGAGGGTTACGTTGAAAATATTTATGTTTTTATTTGCATTTCATACAATATTGTACACAATCAACCGTAAGCCAGTTTCCCAATGGATGATTCATGGATGCTCGATTTATGGCTGATTTCTTTATGTTGCACTTTCTCTTTCGAGGTCTGCACTCAAAATTTTCTTGGATCTTGTTGGATGCCATTGATCCACCTTTCTTTAAGGTGCCCAATACCTTGGCGGTTCTAAGGATTGCTTTGGCAAAACGCATCAAGGGCTCAATCGAGGTCCATGCGATTTTCTTTAACTTAAATTTCATTTCAAATTGATTAAATTAACTTTCATCCATCTAAACCTTTGTATTAAAGACTTTTTTATCTGAATTCACTAAATTAATTTCAAAGCCAACTTTCATTTTTTTTTCTCCGTTCGTAAACCACAACTTATTGGTACATTAGCCACAAAAGCATATAAACTGTTTAAAAGTATTAAATATGATACTTTCCTAATTCCATATTATGATTTAAAATACCCTTTCAAGTTTGAATTGTCACATGCGACTGAGTCAAAAATCGAATGTTAAATATCAAACATTTTCATTTAAACTTTAAACACATATCAAATTTCTTTAAATTTTACATTTTATCACCATTCATTTCATATTGAATAACAACAAAAATGAACCCTTAATTTTAATTTTAAATGTTATCCCATATCTTTTATACATGAATGTTTTATTCATTTCAAACATACATCCTTTCACTTTATTGGTATGTTTACATAAAGGTAGTTTTTTTCCATACATTATGTTATTTTTTTTAATAAAAGTTAATAGACATTTAACAACAAAAAAAAAATCACAGTCCAAAATCTAATGAGCTTAAGTAAGTGAAGTTTATCAACTTCAAAAATACAAGTTTTTGAAATGTGAACACAAAAACATAAAACAAGCGAAAAAATTAAAATCTGAAACTTGTACAATTTTTGTTCTGAATAACTCAAAAATGATTTTAGCTTTTATATCACTGCCATTATAAAAAATTGTACAAGTTTCAGATTTTAATTTTTTCGCTTGTTTAATGTTTTTGTGTTCACATTTCAAAAACTTGTTTTTTTGAAGTTGATAAACTTCACTTACTTAAGCTCATTAGATTTTGGACTGTGATTTTTATTTTTTATTTTTAAGTGTTGATTAAGTTTCCTAACACTCAAAATCAAGCAATACATAAAGCACATTCCTTTGAGAGATACATGTGATGTGAATGGAAATTTTATGTTGTATGAAAAACTTTTTTCCTGTGTGACTTACATATAGGGTGTCTTAGGCAAAGTTGTTCAGAATTATGAGAAGAAAATTTT
>LN483550.1:196413-206908 GCA_900002565.1 Culicoides sonorensis | reverse complement strand
CTCAGATGAACCGTTCGGACGTTACAGAGGTTCAAAGAAAAAAAGCGACTGCAATATAAAACTTGTAAATAAATAAAAAAGAGAAAAACATTTAAAGAAAAATCATTATCTGGAATAAATAAGATGATGAAAAATTTGGCTTAGCCATGCAACCCGTATTTAACATTTAAATACATTTTCAACATTTTGTCTTCTCTGTTTATATTTTTTATCCATTTTAGATTTCAACAAAACGTTTCAAGGATATAAGGGTTTATTTTGGTCGGAGAGGTTAACATTTTATTATTATTTCTCCTTTTATTACTAAAATATTGTGGTTCTTTCTTTATTTGTTAAATTTTCTCTTTTCATTTAGTTAAATGTCTGGTTGAAACAGCTTTAAATTTAAAATAAATTATTTTTTGAATGTAAAATGTGTGTCAGACCATCATGAGAGTCAGACTTTATTTTATGTAAGTATGAAGTAAGTTGTGGTTAAATTGTACAATTGTATCGAATATCAAAGGATGGTAAAAGTTTTAAATAAGAGAATTAAATGGATATGAAATAAAAGGGTAGATTACATTGAGTAAAAAGTTGTATTTAAAAGGAGAAAATGAAAGAGAAACAATAGAAAAGTTTTAAATGTGTCTTGAATTTACATTTTAACAATATAGAATACAGTTGCTGAGTGGAAAAGAGGAAAAAATGTTTAAATTCAATGTACTTAAGGAATGCAAATGTAAATTCAATTAAGTTAATGATTCCCCGTAGTTTTACATTTGATAAGGTTCGACAAGGTTTCAATTTTTTTTTATGTATAAGATAAATTTTTCAGTTAATCGGATTCTTTTCATATTCATACAGTTAGAAGATATTTTTTACTCCTAGAACGCGATTTTTTTTTCACAATCCACAATTTTTCATTTGTGACGGACGGACAGTACGACTTCCTACAATAGCGGCCTGTTTTAAAACACTACAAGATGATATGCATGTGGGGCGTTTTCAACTCATAGTGTATGCATTGACTAAATGGGTGTCCATAATACTCGAATTTTTGTTCTAAATTAACTGGGAATGCGATTAAAATTTCATTCAATAAATGTCCTGTAAGCGTCAATCAAAGATCTCCGTCTGCGGACCAAGTTACTTTGTACTGCGGGGCGTTTTTAGCTTTCAGTGTAATGATAAATGTGAAAGATGTTCCTTGTAAGTTGAAAATGCTCCGTCCACAGTGCTACCCACATACTTCATGAGTGACCAATATTCAAAGTGTTTTCATCATTTTCAAAAATATACCTAAAAATAAACCAAAAATCCAATTTGCAGAGTGAGCCACTTGGCCCTTCTGGTCGTATAACTTAAAGTGTATAGTAAGTAAGTTCTTGAAAACTATATTTTTCATTTCATTTTCAAAAACAATTTTCCAACTTTTCAGTTTATTAAATTGCAATTTCATGTCAATTAAATGGACAAACCCAGTAAAAACCCTTAAGAAAAAATTTTACAAATTATTTTATCATCATTAAATTTATCACTAGATTTAATTACATTTCATTTTAGAGAGAAAAAGAGAAAAAAAACTCTAATTAAAAGTTACATTTATCATGTCCCGTATAAAAGTAATTAAAATGATTACATTTTTTTTTGCTAAATGATAACAAAAAACCAGTCGCCTCCACTATAAATGTAATTTAATTTGTGTAGTAAAATAATAAAAAGACATTATTGCATTGCATTTTCTCGGTACATTTAACACAAACCAGTATGAGTTTTAATAACAATAATAAAGTAGATTTTAATAGTCTGAGTCATTATCTGTTTTATGACCTTTCATCGTATTCTGCACACTTTGAATAATGAATTTTCTTTTCGCAATTCCATACTTTTCATTTCTAATTCATATAAAAATGTTTATGAGATGGTATCAAATGATGATGATAAAAATGACATTCATGACTAGTAACTATTATTATTTAATCATTTAATAATGAAGAAACAGTGTTTAATCGGGGGGTTTACAATGAAATCGCAATGCAACAAGAAAGAAAATTAAATGACTGAACTGTTTTAATGTTAATTAAACTTAACAACATCAAAGAATTTTTTCATTGCATATTGGAAAAAAAATATGCTGCAGTTCATAAATTTTAAAAATAAAACTTACCAGAGAATAAATTGCACTAGTAAAAGCAAGATGTTTGGCATGTAATATCCGACAACACCCATTTCCTCTAAATGGCCCATACGGATAAATAATAGCTGACTTCATCATTTCTCTTATCTATATATATTTATTTAATATTTTTTTTTGCTGATACTCTTTCACAGGTCTTTTTATATTTATTATTGTCAATTACTTTGCTCTGTGATGATACGCAGAAAAATGATGATAGTTATTTTTTCTTCTTTTCTCCTTTTATTTTATTATACTTTTTTGTGTTTTTGTGATGTATTTACAATGACAAATCATCGTTGAACGGAAAATTAAACAAGTACATATTATTGTTTGTGGATGGTTTGATGTTCATCTTGAAAATCGTATCAACATCATCATTCTCCGCTTATTTTTCATTTTTGTTGTCTGATTGAAAGTTTGCACTGAAATCTGAAAATAAACAAAGAAAAAATATTTGTAGAGAACAAAAAATAGTATCAACAAATTTAATTTATTTCATTGCAACAATGATAAAATGGAAGAAAAAACTATAAAACTTTTGACATTGACATTCCTTAGGTCATGATGATGATGATGACAAAATGAAAATGGTAAATTATGTTTATCAGAGAATAATTAAGTTTGTTGTTTTGATCTTAACTTTTTTCATTAAAACTGTTGCATTTGCAATTCAAACAAAAAAGCAAGCAAATAATGTTTTGTTTGTGATGGATCACATCAGTTCATGAAATGAGAGTCAAGTCGATTAAAACAAAAAGTTTCAATTGAAATGGGAATAAAATTATATTGAAAACAAGAAGAGCTATTTCTTAGGTTCGAGAAAATGTTTATCTCAAAATTCCGGATGCGGTCCAATTTTTTTTATATTTTGGAACCCGAAATCTCAGGGATTTCAGTTTCAGTCTTAAGTCGAAATTTCGAATTTGTTGCTAATTTTAAAAGTCCGAGTATCAAATTCAAAATCTTGTATTCGGTTCAGGTCTTATCTTTATTCGAAATTTCGGATTCGGCTTTGAATTTGACAAACCAAAAATTCGGACACGGTGCTAAATTTTTAATCCGATACTTATCAAAGTAAAAAATTGTTTACTTTTTGTTTTAAGATGATTTGTACTTTACGAAAAGATTAAAAACTTCAGCACTCTTTTTATTTAAATTTAATGGAAAATAGTTTACGAGAAATATTCTTTAAATAAACCTTTTTTTGTTAACAAGATGACACTTTTATCCAGTTCAAACTTGACGTTTTATTTTTTTTCTTTACATTTCAATATAAATAATTCTTTTTTTT
The DNA here is from genome assembly GCA_900002565.1 of Culicoides sonorensis. NCBI lineage: Eukaryota > Metazoa > Arthropoda > Insecta > Diptera > Ceratopogonidae > Culicoides > Culicoides sonorensis. The sequence continues at coordinate 203,456 of LN483550.1, read as the reverse complement.
TCACTTTTCTTACTAAACTCATACCACATTCAACGTTTTTGCAAATACCATCGAAATAAAACTTCCCGCATAGCAAAAAATACTCAAAATTTAAATCCATTTTGTGATGTAACGTCAAATTAAAATGCATCATTGTAAAGCAGTGAAAATCAATGCATTAAATAGCAAATCGTACCATGTTCAATATTTTGAATTTGACACTAAACCAAATTTATAGCTTTGCTCCTTTTTTTTAACGAAATTATACAAAAATGTCACGTTCCACACCTTTGCATTATGTTATAATGCAGTCATGCGTTTTTGTTTGAAATTTCAGTAAAAAAAAAAGTTATATATTGACTTCATTTACGGTTTTGCAGCAGTCAGATAATAAAAATGCAAGAATCATGCACTGGAAATGAAATATGCCAATGAAAATATTTTTAACCATATTATGTGAATATTTGAACGTTTTGTGTTTGTGTGTGTGTGTATTTTTATGAAAAATTCTTTGGAAATTTATTTGTTCTAAATAACTTTTGCATTCGGTTTTGTCGTTGATATATTGTTATCATCATGACATGTGTCGTGCCAGGGATTTTATCATGCATACATTATTTTATTATATTGGTTTAAGACAATTCATTTAAGAAATACTTGAGAGTTAAGAGAAAATAAGTTGAAATATGAATATGAAATAAAATAAAATGAGAATTTTTCTATGTAAGTTCTTATGTGGAAATCCCAAATCTTTATTGATGATAATAAAAAACACTAAAACTGAGTAATTTTTGAGTATGATCTGAATAAAAAAAGAGCAAGCTCTTTGAATGATCGCTTGACCCATTTTCTTAAAATAATGTCAATAAGCAAACAATGAGTATTGAGTAGCAGTGAGAAACTAAATTACAGCTTAAAAGGGCTTGATAGGTCATTAAGCTACTTTTCGTTCCATCTTGGCGATCCAGAGACATCATGAAAAGAGATGTTTAAAAGTTTAAAAGCAATAACTGAAAAAAATCACAGTTAACTTTTTCAATTTAACTGGGTTCAGAAAATCCATGACCTTGGTGAACGTAATCTTACATGTGCTACTTTTTTAAAATCATTTCTTTTTTTAATAAAACATTTCTAGTTTCAAGCCAGAACACAACTAGCTGGAAAAAAATTAACATTATCCACAATATAAAATAAACAAACTGACAACCAGTCACCTTGCTAACAAATGATAATAGTACACTTTTATCCTCGGTTACACTGCAACATTATAACATACACACACATACATTCAACATTTATCCGGATATTTTCTCGACAATGTTCACTGTTGAATATGTAACAAAGTTGATTTCATTAGAAAATTAGCTTTTCAACACATTTTGAATCAATACTACATTAAAAAGAAACTTTCATTTGACCAATGTTTGCTCCTATTACTGCAATCACTGGTGACAGTATACACACATTCATATCCACCTCGTTTCAAGCGGATGAACTAATAGCATTATGTGAATTCAAATGAAATTGAATATGTGAAGAGGAACAACAAAAAAAATGGTGGTGATGAATGTTGTATTAAATTTTTGCTTACGGCTGTTGTTTCAACGATAAATTCTATTTATATTTTCAACTAAAACACGTTAGCTTACACACACACACACACACACATAAATAATGTATTCATTATTCACTTTCAATTTTCCTCTTTATTATTAAATACTGTTCATATCCTATCTAAGCATGAAAATTAATGTTAAATAACGATGAAAATTTGTTTCATAATGTACTTTGAAAGGATTTTCATTCTCTTGGTTATTAAAGTTAATTATATGGTGGTTGTACAAGATAGCGTGCTTTAAGATAATATAAAAGTGAATAAAAATAAAAGAAAGAAAAAGAAAACACATAATTAGATATTTATGTGTTGATGCTCTTTTACCTTGAACTCACTTACAAACGTTATTCTTTAGACATGTGCTTCAATTTTTTATTTATTTGAATCACTTTGAAAGTTAACGTATTGTTATTTACGTGATCAAGAGCTTTCATTCATAAGCAAAAAAAACTATAAAATCCATTGGACTACATGATTTTCAATGAAAACAAAACATGTTCACTAATATTTTTAATTTCAGTCGCCTATCAAAGCCATGGAACAATAACGTGGGGAATTTAACGTACTTCAGTGTTGGAGAATTTTTTGATGTCTATTAACTGTTAAATTATCATTTTACGGGTACTTGTAAAAAAAAAATAAAAGCGCAATGAAATGAGATTTTTCTTTCTACTATTTTACTAGTACTTTTATCCAAATACTTTTAATCCAAAATTAAAAAAAAAATTGTATTTTTTTTAAAATTTACTTTGAATACACGGTAGGGAGTACGAACGGTAGACAGTTACATGACCCTAGATTAATAAAATTAGAGTTGGCTACACGGCAAATGTAAAAGTTGCCGTAGCACGGCAACTCTACGGCAATTATACGGCAACATTTTTAAATTTTTTTTTTCATTTATATAATATAATTTTATCAAAAACAAAATTTTCAAAATTTTAAGTTTTTGGAAATTTTTGAGTTTTTTGAAAAATTTTACTTTAATGAAATTTTTGATTTTTTTGAAAATTTGACCTTTTCAAAATTTTGAGTTTTTGAAATTTTTGAGTTTTTTGAAAATTTTGAGTATTTTGAAATTTTGAACTTTTTTTAAAAATTTTGAGTTTTTTGAAAATTTTGAGTTTTTTGAATTTTTTTTGATATAATTATATTTTTGTTATTAAATAAATGAAAAAAAAAAATTAAAAATGTTGCCGTACAATTGCCGTAGAGTTGTTGTTTAATTAATTATATATACGATTTACGTACAGCGACTATGGTGTTCTGTGCATACGTCGTATATTAGAATTATGTGCGTTACGGTATAAGCAGAAAAAAATATGTATTTAACACTTGGAGATCCTTAGGGTGACTTGTCACCCAAAAACGAACTAAATTTTGTTCTATTTTTTTTATTTTGATTTCAATTTTTGGAAAGTTTATGACTTTGTCAGGAGTAATAAAAAGATTATTTAGCAAAAGAAAAAACTTAAATCTGGCTTTTGGAAAGGGTCTCTAAAAAAAAGTAACACACGAGTCCCTTGTCTTTATTATTTTTGTAATAATATTTCATTTATCAATGTAATTTTACATTTTTAGTTCTTTTTGTAAGAAAAACTGCACTATTACAGACGGTTGGTCCGCCATCAATCTGACACTCTGACTCACATTTAGCTCCATAGCTCCGGGACGGTTCATCGAGTTCTTTCAGTAGGATAGAGGAGCTAATGAAGATTATTTATAACTTATTAGTTTTGAGATTGAGCTCAAGGTTTACCGGTACTTTATGCAAGGTATAAGTCCTTATAATTATACGTATGTGTATAGATAGCGCACAAATTATAACGCGCTCTGTACGTAAATTATAAGGACTTATACCATGCATAATGTACTAGTTAGGCTCCAGAGCCTGAAAAACCGTTAAAAAACTGTTGAAAATTTTAAAATATTGATGATCTGTTTTGTTAGATGGAGAAGTTTTTTAAAATGAACTTTAACTAATTAGCTCGGAAGTTAGGCTCAGGAATTGGGCTCAATGATTAGGCTCAGGGATATGGCTCCAAAGCCTAAAAACGGTAAAAAGCTCAAAATGTTTATTTTTTTCAAATTTATTTTCAAATTAAAATTTTAATAAAATTTCAAAATATTCAATATAATTGCCTCGTTAAAGTGAGTCTTCAAGATTAATATTGATTGAATTATATTTCTTCACACAATATTTACATCCAGTTATTAAATTAGAATCATAAAAAGTTAAGTTTTTAAGCTAAAAGTAAATGCAAATTAGATAAACATATATTCTGGGTGACATGTCACCCTAGGGACTCGTACGTAACTTTTTCTTAGAGACCTCCAAGGATTAAATATTTTAGTTAACAGCTAGCCATGATTGACATGTCAGTATTCTTCGAGATAGAAACAAAAATCACAAGAAAAAAGAATATAAATTCAATTTTACATTTAAAATGTCTTCAATCAACGATTATCTTCTGGATGAGGTAAATTTTGTACTTATTTATTCAAAAAAAATAACACCCAATCTTAATTTAATCTTATTTTTATTTACATCACATTTTTTTTTAACTAAAAGCTCCTGATCATCATTTTTGGTTATTTACCACGAAGTGATCGTAAAACTTGTCGATTGGTCTGTCAACATTGGAATGAGATGATATTGAATGAGGTTAGATTTCGGACTGACTGGCATTTGAATGTTGATCCCCGAACTTTGACACCTAGCGATTTTGTACTTTTGCTTGAATCCAGAGTTCAGTTTTCATCAATTACATTGGATTTTTCAAATAGTTACGAAAATATAGATAATTTAGTTTACGTGTTGACGCAAATCGGAAAAAGTGTAACTAAAATTGTCATCAAAAAATTTCATTTTGAACATCATCATGGCATACTTAATTGTTTTGCATTATTGAAAGGGATTGAAATTGACTCAGAGTTAAACTTAAAAATGATAAATCGTAATACCAATGTAGAGCATATCAAATTAAATTATTTTGATCAACTTCCTAGCAACATTTTGGATCTTTTTGAAGTTTTTCCTAATATAAAAACCTTTGATTATGATCACTGGAAAATTAATGGCCATATTTCTATGATCCAAAATTTTAAAACTGCACCAACATTATGGAAAGTTTTATGTTGGGTTGATGGAAATCCAAGTTTTGATGCACTTCAAACAGAATTTCTTCAATTTGAAACGCTTAATCTGGACCGTTTTTGTTATTATTCATATCAAAGAAATGAACATAGGTATGACTTTTTAAAAAAAGTGATCAGTAAATTTCCTGATATACCAAAAATTGAAATTCCAATACAGTCACGTATAATTCCTCCAGCAGAAATACAACACAAGATAACAGTATTTAGTTTTTTGGTACAGGATTATACCTTCTCAGTTTTTGAAAATTTTAAATCATTGCAAAAACTTGTAATTGATATACATCGTGCAAAATGCCGGATTGGACATCAAATTTTTACTAATACTGCTTTAAAAGTGTTGGATCTAGTAATAGATGAATTATATTGTGAGGAATGTTGGAATACTTTAATCGTAAGTTTCCCGAATTTGGAACGTTTAAACTTAGACATGACTCTGTCATTTGATAATTTAAAAAAGGCAATTTCACATTGGAAAAACCTAAAATTTACACCTCAACTCAATTATCGCGATATGGAGAGATTTGAACCAGTTCCTACATGTACATCAATGATTGAAAATTTTCATTGCATTATTGATCCTCTGATTATTTTTCAAGATTTATTAAATTTCCTCAAATGTTTACCAGAATTAAAATATCTTAAAATTGAATATGAAATAAAAATAACACTTGCAGAAGCTAAGAAAACTACAGACGCACTTGTAACATATTGCAAAAAAATAAGGGTAAGAAGTTAAATCGAATTAATTAATTTAATTGTGATTTTATTTTTTATTTTAAAGGAATTTTCAATTCAATTCAAAAATTCAAATGAAATCAAAGAAGAAACTCGTGATATGGCTCAAACTCTTTTTATTGATCTTGAAAAATTAAGAAAAGTTGAATTTTGTTTTCTTGACTTTAATTGTCGTAATGAAACTTTTTACAAGGCTGATTTTCTCTAAAATTTCAATTGAAATTATCTAATTTTTAATAAATGTGTATTCTATTTATACTTTAAATTAAATCCGCAATCTTATTCAGGATTTCTCCTTTGATTTTCGCGTCATCACAAAACTCATCCATAATATCTTGATGTACAAAACAACTTGATTCTTCAAATCCTCATTATTTTCTTGTAGTTTTTCCAGTAACAGCCTTGACCGTTCCACGTCTTCCTTCGTATAAATTCGTTTATGTTTTCTTGAAAGTTCTTGTCAGTTAACTAGTGCATTAACTTTTTCTTTTGACATTGCAAACTAATTTAACAAGAGTTTTAATTTTCAAACTGGTTGTTTCTGAAGTGACTCTTAAAAATAAAACAATGCGCTTTGTTATTCCAACGCGCACAGCAAATAATGTGAAACGTGTCGGAGCAGCACTAAAACCGTTTTAAATTTTACTTTGATCTACAATTTTTCTTTTTGATGCTCAAGCACCGTGAGCTCTGAAACACGTGATTGTTATCCCTGTACCACTTCATGCCTATTTAATGCCCTATTTTATTTAAAAAGCTTATGATTTCAAACTTCATTTCTTTATATGTCAAAAAAATTAAACAAATAACCACTCAGTTTTTGGTTCATTTATCACAATCACTTATGGTTCAAAAAAATGTCAAAAATATTTCCATGTTTATTATGAAATATTGAAGAGCAACTTCAAAACTAAAGTCCTCATATCATCATAAAATAATATTTTTTGTAACGAGTATTCATATGAATAAATTTCCCGTGAGTGACATGAAAATGTAACAACAATATGAGGTATAATCAATCATCCAAACAACAATAGAGCTTACAATGGACGTATTTTTGTATTAATTTTTATAGTATATGAGAGAAAAAAAAACCCTTTTTTCCTGCATTAAAATATTATATTTGTAAAAAAAACAGCATTATGATGAATATAAAAATGTATTTTTTCCTCAGGATGAAGAGCTTTCATTGGATGGGTCTTAACCCTTTTATTTATGTATGTCCTTATGCTTAATGTGCTGCAGACTGGATGTTAAATGTGTTGTAACAGTATTTATGTGAACAGGTGTTTTTTTTTGTCGTTTTTAAAAAAAAAAAAAAGAATTGGGTCAACAAAATATGTCCATACTATGTCTAATGATAATGATTTCACTTTTCAATGGAAAGATGTCTCAAATGTAAAAAAAAAATCAACAAAGAATAATTTTAAAGAATTTTTTAATGGCAATTCATTATGAAACATATTCAAAGGACGATGCTAGTTCAGATAGTATTTAACCCTTTGGGCGAATTGTCCCATATATGGGACAATTTTGAATCGCTTGAAAAATGGAC
>LN483550.1:151637-195792 GCA_900002565.1 Culicoides sonorensis | reverse complement strand
GATACCCATTCAAATATTTTTTTCTTTGCTTGGTTTAGATTTTGAACTCAAAGGGTTAAAAAAATGAGAAGGAATCATAGAAGCTATTTGAAGAAAAAATTTCTTGAATAATTTTCATTGAAAATGTCTTTTTTTACTGATGATGGTATCATATCAAGGAAAAAATTATTATGATCAAACCTTAACATCACTCAAATATGAAATTTGAAAACCAATTTGGCAAAAATAACACGCTTACGTCTTCATTTTCCAATATTTCATCTTGTAAATGTAAACGAATTATAAAATATTCAAAATAATATTAAATTTATTATTCAAAAAAATTTCAATAACAGCCACGAGTCAATATTTCCAAAGTATGTATTTTCGCATTTTACAACCATCACCTGATACCGTCTTACACAATTCCTTTTATGTGGATCTAATGATATTAAATCTAAAAACAAACAACATCCATCTTATCTGTTTTTTTAATGTTATTTTTTTGTGTTGTAAAATTCACTTATAACATTTGAAGGAAAAAAAATCAAAAGTAATTCTTAATCGAATTTCATTTGTCATTATTATTGTAATTTTTTACACATTTTATGGGAATTGCTTCAATTTTTTTTTTGAAAAATATTACAGTAAAAATAATTAAATTTAAATAGACACAGCAATGATGCCAAAATCGCATTTTTAATAGGAATTTATTGAATCGAAGTACTACGATATCCTTGTCTGACAAGATTGTAAAATTAATATCGTTATTTTTTTATTATGTTTGAACATTTGAACAAATAATGAAAATATCACTTACTCAAAGGAAGTTACTCATTAATTTTTTTTTGTTGTGTAATGAACTCAAACTTACTTTGAATTTACGATTTATCAAACTTTTTTTTTAAAAAAAAATTAATGTAAGATTGAGAACGTAAATTTCTTTTTCCTTTTTTTATTTAAAGAATAAAAAAGAGGAAGTTAAATTAGACAGGAAAGCGTGGGATGCTGAAAGTGTCTTGGGATATGTAAATAATTTGAATTTTATAAAGGAAATGCCCTTTTTAAAATAAATTGATGAGAACTGGCAGCTTTTTCATCATTTAAATGCTTTTTCCCACATTTCACTAAATGAGCGTAACCAAGTCAAATTAACACCCAATTTTTAAACTTATTCAACAATTTATTTAATACCTGTATTAAAAATTCATCTTTAAAGCCAAGAATATGTCACATTAAACTAATAGTCATGGAAAAAATAAATGCCACAAATATAACTTAATGAAAACATCAGCAATAATAGTCATTCGTGCTCTTTTTATTTGGCTGAAATCCAAAATTTAATAAAGCACATTTTCTGAATTCATACTAAAAAAAATATTGTCAAAATTCTACACATCTCTTCTCCATTCAATGTCTCATTCAATGTTATTTTTAAATTGGATTTTATCTAGTTTTTTATACGTATTCCTTTAAAAAAAAAAAAGTGCACAAAATTATATGGTATGAAAAATTTGTCGTGATTATGTGTTATGGTGGATTTGGACTGATGATGTTGAAAAGGAAATTCAGTGAAAAAAGAAATATATGCTAGATGTACGTTTTAAGAGTGAAATAAACAAAAATATGTTTGACACACATCCTTTCATTAGAAAGATAAATTGAACAACGTCAGCAATGACATCAAATGAGTGTGTAAATTGTGAGCAAATATCAGCAACACGTGACTTACAATTTCAATGTGTTTTGATGAAAAAATAATGAGCGGATTTTGCATGCAGTCTTACAAAAAAATGGGTGTTCAATTTTTTTTGGGAACAAAAATGCGAAGGTTATCGAAACAAAATGAAAACTTGGGATAGTGATACGATGAACTTGCCCTTAGGCCAGACAGAGAAGATCAAGGTCCTTCATTATTTTTTATTAAATGGTATTTTTATCTCTCAAATTCCATTATCATTTCATTCCTAATTCTCATTTAATTTGAAGACTAAGTAAACTAAAGTAGTTAAAGTGTGATAATAATTAATGATCTTCTAATGAGATAATAATTATGAGATAATCTTACTTTTTTTATGATTACATTCGAACTCACTGTTTCCTTTCACAATAGTTTACTGTTCTTTTACAAGAAATTATAACTTAATTGCTAATTACTTTGATTTCCTATTATTTTTTCATCATATTTTTTTTATTTCAGTATTATTTTAACTTCATTTAACATTTTTTTGTTCTAATATTTCTCTTCATGTCACTTTTATCATATTTTCGTTTCATTCATGGTAAAAAAAATGATGGATTAGCTTTATTTTCTCATTTGAATGAATAATAATCCTTATTTATGCCTAAATAAAACCCAATTCACATATATGCTAGTGAAATGAATGTTGACATAAATATTGATATACAATTATTTGAAGATTTATCATATTTCACGTTTATTTCATTGAACTTTTTTATTATTCAAAATGGTTACTTTTCAAGTTTTTTCATGATATTACTCTTGTAATTTTTAAGGAAAGTTGTCTTGAATTTTTGGTTTTTTTTGCAATTTCACAGATTTTTTCCGTGCGATTCCTAGAAATTTGTTCTGTCTTTGAACGTTCACTTTCTAACATCAACTGATAAAACTTCGTCCCATGCTTATTGTTTATATACAATAAAAGGACTGCTTTCATTTATGTCCTTAATGCGCAATTGTCGAATTTGGTTCGGAAAATATGAGCAAAAGGGATAACGATATTTACTCAAAATGCCGAAAATGTTGATTTTAAACGCACGTGGATGTGTTTACATTTCAAATTCATTCATAAATGTGCCGTGTGTGAATGTGTTTTTGTATTTGGAAATATAAATAATAAATTATGCAGTTCCAAGAAATTGTTAAAATGTTTATTTTTACTTCAAACCGTTAAACAAGATTTTGTCATGCATACATATAAAAAATCATAAATTAGTTAAACCCACATAAATTAAGCCGCTCAATGACTTTTATGTTCAAATTCATCTTCGAAAACTGAATGAATTCGCTCAACCATATCTGAGGCGGTCATACTTCGACCTTTTTGTTGAAATGCATATTTATTACATGCTTTTGTGAAAACAGAAGCTGCATAACAAGCAATTACAGCTGGTGATGTTTCTTGAGCTTCAATTGCCCAGTTATAAAAAGTAGCCAACACTCCACACAAAATATCACCTTGCCCACCACAACGACGTCCTGAACCTCCATTCGGACATTCAATTCTAAAATTTAAATTTGTGTCATAAATACGATCTTGAGGACCTTTCTCAAGTACTGTAACACCCTGGCCTAACGTCTCCATTGTAGCAACCAATTTATCATCAATATTTCCAAATAATCTTGAAAATTCAATGGCATTTGGTGTCAAAATGAGACCTCGATAGTCTTTCACAAGTGAAATGTCTTGGGTGAGTAAAAATAATCCATCAGCATCAATAATCAAAGGTTTTTCTAGTTGACGACAAATTTTAATTAAATCTGTGACGGTTTGTAAAATGCTACGATCACGACCAAGTCCCGGTCCGATAATGCAGACATGTAATCGCTCAAGCCAAGGTTCGATTTGTGCTAAGGCGTGAGATGAATCAAGCACGGGATGAACTGAAATGTTAAATTTTTAAATTAATCTTCATATTTTAAGGCTTAATTTTTGTAATGTTTACCAATTAATTCAGGTGAATAACTTTTAATAACTGTAGCAGCTGATTGAGGACAAAATATGTGAACAAGATCTGCTCCGGTTTTTAAAGCACTAATCGCTGAAATGAAAGAGACGAAATTCTAATTGAACTTTGTGACATGAACTTTGAATTTACCTGCAAAATATGGAGCTCCAGTATATTCACTTGAACCACCAAAAACACCGATTCTCCCACATTGACCTTTATGACGCTGATCATTCAATTCAGGAACAACTCTTTTTGCTCTTTCTAACCATTCAGACTTTTTATCAGACATTTTACTATAAAATTTTACGATTTTCAGTTGATTTTTAACTATTTGTATTAAACTTTTCAAGCGAATTAACATTCTAGAATACGATTGTTTTGATTTGGTTCACTCAAACTTAATCATATGTTTAGTACACTGTTAAAAGTTAAAAGAGAGCATACATACAAAACAAAATTGATAAGAAAAAGGTTTAAAAGAGAAAAACGTAAAATATGAGAGAGTAAAAAAGCCGGCTTTGTTTTCTTTCATTCATTTAATTCATTTTCGAGCATATTCATAATACGTTTTGAATTCCACATCCATTTTTGTTCAATTAATGTGTCGTCACATGCTGCTAAAAACATTTCAGGAGCCGCTGGCTCAGTAAAATTGCTTTGAATGCATCCATATGATGGATTTTTGATTTGTTGAGTCATGTTCGGAGGTCGACTCCAATTGCCTCAGAACAATGAATTTATATTTAAACACGTGACCTTACTTTGCGTTTGAGATTGCGTTTTAGTATCACTATTTGGAGGAGCTTTTTTTACACGTAGGAATACAAACAACTGACTGTACTATGTGGATTATATTTCATATACATACAAAGTTGAGAGATGAAGAGATGAAGAGTTTGATCTATACAATATAAAATAAATTAATTCTAGGAATTAACAGGATTAATTAAAAACTACCTTTTTGTTCATAAGATCTAACAATAGATGAGACACTTAAAGACCCTTGCACTATTAATGTTGATTTCTATTATTTTAAAATTAAATTAATTTTTATAAGGTTCTTATGCATATAAAAAATAGAACTCACGCATAAATTTAATAATCACGAACAATGAGTGTGTATGTGGTGTGTGTGTGTATGCGACTGGTCATTTATCTTTAATTAAATTTTTGTTTAATAAAGCGTCATGAATTGATATTTTTTATAAATGTCTCACCTATTTTTGTTACATAAAATTAAATATGGTAATTTAACACTAAGTTTTCTGATTTAACACAAATTTCTACAAAATATGTAAGATATTCACTAAATTAAAAATCGATCTTATATGTATCACAGTCCCTCGAATACTAAAGTTGATCAAGTAACAAATATTCTATCAAGTTTCTAATTCACTGTAAGAGAGTGTGTTCATTCATGTGAAAGTTAAAGGAGAGCTTTTTATCTATACTAAGATTCAATGTGAATTTCTACTTTCTATTACTTTAATATTTTGTTCTTAAATTTAAATGATGATTTTTAACCAAGTCATCTAAAACAAATAAATTAAAAATGTATTTTATCTCTCAAGTAATGAGTATGAGAATATAATTTACTTCATCATATTTATAAAACTGATTTCCACCCGAGTGATGGCAGTAGTAAATACTAATCAACTTTTTTGTATCTTCACTTGGATTTGAAACGACATCAAAGCAATATTCATCTGCTTTTGTTCTGATTGCATTTTCATCTGTTTGTAGGAAAAATTGTGTTTCTCCAAAATGACAAGTATAAAGTCCGATGGGCTCATTACTGTTTGCACTTAAAGTGTCAATACAGTAATTTTTGTTAGCCATGTTTTGTATCTAAGGATTAAAATTTGAGTGAAACGTAATTTTTTCTTAAAAACTCTTACTTACTGGGCCAAAATATTTAAATCCAGTCATATCCGTCGGATATCGTTGAAAGAAATCTGGAAAGATATTGTCGAGATACCATTTGAACCCTTTACATCCTAATTTTTGCCTTAATTCGATTTGAGGTATCAAATAACCCGCATCAATGTCTTTTGCATTTGATTTTGAGTAATAGACGTCTTTGAAATTATCAAACCAAACATCGACTATTCGTTTCATATTTGGTTCGTTAAATGAAGAGTTTGAAGTGTAAGGATGAAATCCTGATCCTTTGAAATTATGCCCAACTCTACTGCAAGGTACTCGGAGAACCTTGCCGCCGCACATCCATGCTTTGAAACTGAGATCATATTGTTCACCACCCCAAATCTTCAAACCAGGATCATATCCACCTAATTTCCAAAAATATTCCTTATTGAAAGCAGCAATCGCACCCAATATGACTGGTGTTGGAAAGTTATCGGATTCAAGTTCACCAGGTTTCATTTTTCTCGTATATTCTTGATAGATAAGTCCCCAATTGAAACCTCCTCGTGCTGGTGTTGCGGAAGTTAATTCTAATGTATCCCATTCTATAAAATCTACAACAGGTTCATTAATAGTAGAAGGATCATCAATTATTGGCTCTATTAAAGGTGGTAACCAATTTGTGTTCACCTCGATGTGGGCATCCATGACCACAACGATATCACTCGTTGAATTTAAAACTCCAACCATTCTGGCTTTCATAAGTCCATGTCTCTCCTGAAGTCTCAATATGCGAATATTTTTGTATGGGAACGTTGTAAGAATGTGCCAATCTAAATTGTCCTTATCTGTATTTCCTTTCTTACTGCAATCATCAACTAAAATTACTTCTTTTAATAACTCAACTGGAGTTCTATTGATCACACTATGAAGAGTTCTCAATAGAAAACTCAAATATTCATCATGAAATACGATTATAACAGAAACGGCTGGTAATTTTGATGAATATTTTTTGTCATGACATTCTTTTGCTCTTGTATCTCGCAGTGAACGATCTAGTGAAATTTTATCCGAGACCACTGTGTTGTACGAATATTCTTTGATCATGAGAAGACTTAAATTTTTTTCTTCATCAGTGTCGAGCAAAACGGGAGTTCCTAGTTCCCCTAATCCAATTCGAGCTTTTTCAATTTCTATAAATGTATGATTTACCCAATCAATTTTTTCTTCAAACTCAATTTCGTTTGATTCATTGCTTTGTATAAAATCTTCATAGTTAATAATGGTCTTAATGACACTAAAAATTATAAAATTTAGAATGCAAACTGTACATAACATCACAAAACCTTTTTTTAAAGGAATAATCTAAAAAAAATGAAATATTCTTATAAATTTTAGTGTAAGATTATTTTGAATTTCAACTACTTTTCTTGTTTTAAGCATATTTGAAATCCAATATTTTATACTACACAAAATATTTAATATCCAACTTTTCAACTAGACTCTAAAACTTTGACTGGATTCAAAATTCAAAATAATAATAAAAATTAATGAGATCCTAAACAGGTTGTTAATTTGCCAAAAATACCTGGTTTTAAAATTTAAGTTAATCAAGATGCAAGTTAAAGCTAAACAAAATCTATTTTTAGAATTTGTAAATGTTTGACACTGAATTTGATATGAATTAAACTGTATAAAAAGACTTAACTATTCACGAAAACCGACTGTTATATAAGAAACTGAAAAAATTTTAACTAATATCGATTCACATAAATAAATTAGCATTAATTATTGACATACATGTATCATCCAAAAGAAAAAAATTGACTGTTTGTTTATTTTTAGACCAGTTCAACGTTCGTGTATCACCTATATTTAGTTTATTTCACTTTTGCTTTTTTTTTATCACATGTCTATATTTATATTTTCAAATGAGTTACGTTCTAGCTATCGTAGAATTTTTTACGTGCCATATCCATTTTTGTTCTAATGAGGTTTCGTTACATTTAGCTAGCGTTAATCCTGGTTGTGTGGTATCATTCAAACTACTTTCTAAACAATAATTTAACTGTGTACGGATTTGTTGTGATCTCTATAAAATTTTGTTAAGAAAAACGTGTTTTTAAAATTCTTTTTTCAATACTTACAGAATCATACGCAAAATATTGATTTCCACCCCTATGATGACAAGAAAAAAGACGAATTATGTATGTGTTATTCATAGGCTCAAGAATATTGGTGTCTAAACACATTGAATCACGCCACAATCTAATCTCACTCTTGTTTGTTTGGAAAAAGAATTGACTGTCTTGAAAATGGCATTGATATAATCCGATGGGCTTATTTTTTAATGCTCCTAAATCATCTATACAATATTCTGGGAAAGCCATGCTTTGAATCTAAAATTTATGAAAAGTAAGGATGGTGATGTTAAATGTGAATTAAAACTTACTGATCCATAAAACTCATATTGAGTAAAATCAATAGGGAATCGCGTTAAAAATTCTGGAAAAACTGTGTCGAGATACCACTTGAAACTTTTGCAACCTAATTTTTGCCTTAATTCGATTTGAGGTAACAAATATCCTGCATCAATGTCTTTTGCATTTGATTTTGTGTAATAAACATCTTTGAACTCATCAAACCAAACTTCCACAATTCGTTTCATATTAGGTTGAACAAATGAATTGTTTGAAACGTAAGGATGAAAACCTGATCCTTTGTAATTATGACCAACTCTACTGCAAGGTATTCGTATAACTTTTCCTCCACACATCCACGCTTTGAAACTTAACTCATATTGTTCACCACCCCAAATCTTTAATCCGGGATCATATCCACCTAGTTTCCAAAAATATTCTTTATTGAAAGCAGCAATCGCACCCAATATGACTGGTGTTGGATAGTCATCAGATTGAAGTTCACCAGGTTTAATTTTTCTTTCATAATTTAAGAAGCATAATTGCCAGTTAAATCCACCACGAGTTCCTTTCTTAACACTTCTATATTCTAAAGTATTCCAATCAATGTAATCTATAACAGGTTCAGTAATCGTAGCAAAATCTTCAATAATTGGTTCTATTAATGGTGGTAACCAATTTGTATTGACTTCCATGTGTGCGTCCATCACAACGACAATATCACTTGTTGAATTCAAAACTCCAACCATTCTTGCTTTCATTAGTCCATGTCTCTCCTGAAGTCTCAATATCCGAATATTTTTGTATGGGAACGTTGTTAGAATGTGCCAATCTAAATTTTCTTTATCTGTATTTCCTTTTGTACTGCAATCATCAACTAAAATTACTTCTTTTAATAACTCAACTGGAGTTCTGTTGATCACACTATGAATAGTTCTCAATAAAAAACTCAAATATTCATCATGAAATACGATTATAACGGAAACAGCTGGTAAATTTGATGAATATTTCTTTTCAAGACATTCTTTTGGTCTTGTATCTGGCAGTGAACGATCCAGTGAAATTTTATCAGAAACCACTGTGTTGTACGAATATTCTTTGATCATGAGATCACTTAAATTTTTTTCATCATCATTAATCAGGAAAACTGGGGCTCCTAACTGTCCTGGTTTCTTATCGTCTAACCTTAGTTTATTGACTCTAAATTTATGAAATTTAATTTGATTTTTTGAGTTGTTCAAAATAAATACGATTAAATTCATAAAACAAACCAAAACTAGTATCAATAAAATATTTTTGATCTGAAATAATTAAAATCATTTTAAATAAATAAATTTTTGTTGATAAATAAGGACATTTTATACTTTTTTTATAATTACAATCATTTTTAAAATACGATCACTTCTTTTTTTAGTCCAAATAATTTGATTTAAAATTTAAAACTAACTTTTTTAATTTCTTTTCAAAATAAATCATCACTAATAGGAGACAGCATAGTTAATGGAAAAATTTTCGTAATTTAAACTTCCACTTGCAATTTTGCTTCTTTTTGAAAAAAAAAACATTGTTAAGATAATGCATTATCAGTGTCATTGCTCATCACAGTGTAATCAAACGGTTTCTCATGTACAAGTAAAAATATAGAACTTAAAAAAAATTATGAATGAATTTTTATCATTTTGTGTGCAATGAAACTTTACTTCCTTTTTGCTCTAATCTATCTGAAGAGGAAATGTTAACTAAACACTATTCCGAATAACATTCAATTGAAAAAGCTTTTTCACATCATTCATAAAATAGTATATAATCAAATTTCGTGTTCTATTTCAAATACTATTATTATCAAAAGTGTAATGAATTGGGCACGCGTAAATTTTGATTATACATTTAAAGGTGATTTTTTATAAAATATGTAATTTAAGTAATATTTTAAATTACTATGAAATTTTGAAATAATTTTGATATTTCATTGATGTCATCCCGTTTCCAATGGACATGTTTTTATGACAATTGAGGGTTTATTGGCATACTTTTTATATTATTAAACATAGTGGAATAAAATTAAAAAAGTAACGATTTTTTCAAATATGATAAATTTAAATATCTTGTAATGAAGAGATGAATAACAAACAATCATTTTAAAATCTCTCTTCGCTCTTTTCTTTTAAGATTTTTAAGAGACCGGCATACAATTTTAGTTTTTGTTTACAAAACAAATATGATATAATATTGAATTTTCTATCTTTTATTTATGACCTTCATCGAAATTACGTTACTTGGTTGTATGTTTGCGTTCATAATCATGGTATTTTTATATAAGATGAGATTGAATTTTGCATGTAATCGTTTGGAAGAAAATTAGAAATCCCATGTAAGGTGTATTTTTTTAAGTAATGGTTTAAATGCGACCATGAACGATGCACATAAGCGCATTCCTTAAATGATCTTTTTCAAGGTTTATTTTACATAAAAAAAATCAATGCTCTAAACATATATTGGAAAATTGTTTATGTTACCACGCGATCGTATCGCAACACCAAGCAAAACTCTGGGTTAACGAGTTAATTCGCCGGTACTGTGTAATGATTTGCTGGAGCACAGAAGAACTGGACATATCAATATTTGTCAATATTGTGTTAATAAAACAGTTATTTCAGTTTATTTTGTTTTTATTTTACTGTTTGACATATGACCTTTCGATTTACTTCCTTTTAAACATAAATCATATTATTTTTTTTCTTTTTTAATTTGATTGTTAAAATATTCAAATAAACTGTAAAAATTTGCATCAAAATAAAAAAATAATTTTTTTTTGATCAAAATAACTTGATTTCTGTCAAATTTTATTTCATCTATTCTAAGAAAAGATTATAAATAGGTTTAAAGAATTATTCGAACTATTTAGCTATTAATTTATTCTATTTGCAAAAACGTGCAGAACATAAACCTATAACATTAAAGCTAAATTTAAATCTTCCTTTCACTTTTTTTCATAAAAAGCATGCAGTTTACCGTTTTTGATTATTTACTAAAAATAACCAAAAATTCCAATTCTCCAATCATTCTAGCAACTATTATAAATTTATTTTTTGTATTGAATTGAATTAACTTATAAAAATATACACAAGTCACACTTCTAATTAATTGAAGGTTAAACGAATAGTGACACAATTCATTTGTCTAAAATTTTTTGATCAAAATCCTAATATTTGATTTTCATTTGAATAAATTTAACGCACTGAAGTAAAAATTCTAGCGATGTGAAATCATTCAAACATTGCATTGTTTAACATTTACATAAAATCACATTTAATTTTTAAGTAAACAATATCATCAAGATTTTATTTGGATAAGAAGCTGAAGTTTCAAGTTCTTCTGAATTGTGTATTACGACACATTTCTTTACATTGATCTAACACTTTAAAATAAATCTTGTAAAGGTCAAGTGTAACAACAAATTTAATTTTTTAAAATAACATTACAAATCAAATTGATATCATCTTACACTAATTAACATTATTATTGTTTTATCTCATAAACTTCCATTGCCATGCTTCTGTTTAGCTTGAGGTTATAAATGGAAGTTAAATTTAAAAAAAAACCAATTCATTCATTACTTTTATTTTTTGAAACAATATAATTCAAATTTGCTCCTTGTGTGTTTTTGTGTCTGTCAGTTAAACATTTTTTCTTTTGCATTATTATTATAATGTTATTGTTATTTTGAATAATATCTGATCGTATTTAAATTATATTTCTCTAAATGAATGAGTATTTTATGAATGGTAACATCTTAATACAGCTTAATACCATTCATCAAAGAAAAAATGTTTAAATAAATATTTGTATAGCAGATTCAGTTTTTTGATCGTAATTTATTCAAAAAGATGTGTTACTGTGTGGTGAGTTAAATTACAAAAATAATGGATCATAAATGGAAAATTTATTTATTTAAAAAAAAATGAGAAGAAGAAGAATTGATGGAATAATAACTAAAAAATGGGTTTACTTCAAAAACAGTGAGTCATTTAATTGTGTCATTTTTTTATGATAACATTAAAATTATTTATTTATTCTAGAAAAATATGCGTTTTTGTGACCGAAGTACTCTAAATCACCTTCAAAAGTTGAGCAGTAAGATATGCTAAACTATAATGAGAGCTCTCGAACATCATGCAAACAATCTCAAAAGATACTTCACATTATGAAAAATCTCTGTAAATATAACTAAGTCACAGTCAATCTTTTTTACGAGAAGAAAAATAGAACAACTTCCTCATCGCAACCTTCGGATCTTTGACAATAAAATACAATGAGAAGATAGATAGATTTAAATATCTCGGAGTTATCATTGACTAACAAATAACATTCAAAGCACACATTACATGTACTGAAAAGGGCTCACATTGCTATCAGAACATTGTTTAGTCTCCTATAACGTAAGTTCAGACTGATGCAAGATTGTAAATTATTAATGTGCAAAACAGCAATAAGACCCACTATCACATATGCAGCTCCATTAATCAATTGTATGGCAGCCATCCACAAAGAACGCCTTCAATTAGCTCAAAAAAAAGCAATTAAAATGGTTTTGAATGTTTCTGATCGTACATCAACTAATCTAATACACGAAATACCCAACATGGAAAAATTAGATACTTTTATGAGTAAACCCAGATAATTTAAATAATAGACAATAGTCAAGTTTAGATTTAGAAAGTAGGATTAGTGTTCATAATAGAATTACGGCCTGATATGAATGCGCTTAAGTAAATCATTCCAGAATACAGCCGCAATTCCTCTCAGTATTTTATTATCAATAAATGACTTCACCTACAACAGTTAATCCAGTAAATATTGATACTGATCAAAATTTTGGATAAAAACAATTAAATATTTACAATAAATTAACTAACAAAAAAAATGTAAGTAATTTTTGATAAATTTTTTAAATTTAAAATAAACTGGAAACTTTTTTATATTCAGTTTTCAATCAAATAAAATTATTTGCATTGTTATCAATCCTCATTATTAAGCCATAAACTTAATCATTTATTTGTGCCAAAATACCGCGGTATAAATTTTCATTTAATGCATTTAAAAGTTGACCCCTTTCATAAAATTAAAATTAACAAGAAAAAAATTATATGATACTAATAAATTTAAAAGAGACTCTAATTAAGTTGAAAAGATGTGAATTATTATAATTTGAATAAATTTAATCAAATAGTTGTCTCTGAAGCTCAAAACAACAAGTTGAGCATTAAAACAGAAGATTATTTGTTAACTTAATCATAAAATGTTTATATGTGCTATTTAAATGTTAATTTTAAATCTTTTTATTATATGAATGATTTATAATATACATGTATAATGAGCTAATAATCAACTTTAACATACAGATTGATGTGTATTTTAAACATCTATAGGACAAAATAACAAAAGGTCGTGTCATTGTTTTAGGCATCATAATCCTCTTTTAACGTTTTTATTATGAATTTAAAAATAAAATTTTATGAAATTTTTGTTTGACCACGAATGGAATTTTGAATGAGAAATAAACAGGAATTTGATGAAAAGAAATCAAAAATTTTCTAGAATGTTTTTACACACACAAGTTTTAAATTTTTGAAAAAAACAAAAATGATCTTTCTACAAGTTAAATGAAATTTAAGAATTTATATGATTTGAGTAAAAAAATCGTCATATAATTAAAAATGTAATGCCATTTAACAATGATTACAGTAAATGACTCAATATGATGATGAATTACTTAACCACAATAAAATATCCCTACTGTGTAGGTCAACATGAAACGGTTCTACTTCAATAAAAAAATTACTTGAAGTCATCAATACGATACATGAAAGTGAAAGCGACGTAGGTTAACGAACAATACCAGAGAGGTGTGTGAAAATCTTTAAATAATAAAACAAAATATCAAATACAAAAATAAATTTATATGATATATCATTATATAATAATAATCCTAACACACATCGTGTAAATACAATACAAAATGCTTACACCCATATGCCCATGTGATGTGATGTTAAAGTTGAATCACAACAAACTGAATTGTGCACACATATCTATACTCACATTAAATTAATAAAAAAAGCTACAATATTATCTCAGTAACAATAAAGAAGTGAATAAGTTAACAGTATTTTAACTGTGCTAGACGACGACTGTGCTGATCATTATCATTTAATGAACCAACGTTGAGAAGTTCAGACGTGTTCCGTGGTTGTGGCTTAAAATATAAATTTATAAAAAAAAATATTATTAATAAGACTAGAACAATATTGAAAGTTAAAAAAATAAAATATATTTGTTTGAAATTAAAAATCTAAAAACAATTGTAATTTTAAAGGTGATAATTAAGTGAGTAATTATTTATAATTTTATGTTTTAAAATTAAGGAAATATGAGAAAAACTGACAATAATGTGTATATTCAAAATATTTCATGAAATAAAATTTAATAACAAAAACTGACATTTTTGAGTGTGAAATTCATATTAATTTTTTTAAAAAAAAATACCGCAATTGACAGTAATTGTTATTCTTTTGGATTCAAATTGGATATTTTTCGCAAAATCAATTAAAAACGTGACGCTGAAGAAACATTTGAAAAAATTTCCGTTAAAATATTAATAAAATTTATATATCATAAAAAAAATACTATTAAATAATCTTTATCTCATTGATTTATGTCCATACATCAGTAAATGTGTAAATTTTTACACCTTTTTTGTGTTGTTTTGATATAAAATTTACATCAAATAACCTCTAGCTACATATAGTTCAATAGTTCATTACACAAAAGTTTGGTTATTTTAAAATACATTTAATATCTCACATAAATAATAAATTGAATGACATGCGTTCATCACACGGTATAATAAAATTTACAAAAAAAAAAATAATAATAAAAAAGGGTTAAATTCACAAATTTCGCCATCAGTCATCAGTCAGAAGCTTTAAAACATAAAATTTATGATGATGACAAACAAAAACTCACCTCACCTTTTAAATTTGGTAACACCCTGTCCATTAAAAATGTATAAAATTTGTAAATTAAAAAAATTATCAGTGTCTAGGTCGAAATAAAATCATATTTCTCATAGTAAAGGATATAAATTTAATGTAATTTAATGAATGAATTGTAAAATTTGAATGAAATGCATTTTTATGTGAATGAAATGTAATATGAACGGACACCAGCTCGCAATGGTTTTGTGTAGCACTGCGAATCGGTTTGCGGGACATGTTAAATTTCGGGGTACACTCTCAACCTAAAACCAGAGAGACAGGGCAGTGGGAAACCAGTAGGGCCAGTGGGACATCAGTGAGAGAGCAGTGGGACCATCAAAAAGATTTTTTTTTGGTCTCCTACTATTTTTCCACTGGTCTTACTCCTTCCACTGGTTTTTGGTCTCCACTGGTGTTCCACTTTCCTCTCATTAGTGTCCCACTGGTTCAAATGTCCCACTTCAAACCTCATTGGTTTTTGATTGAGAGTGGACGTTGGGTTTTTTGCGATTTCACTGAATCAATAAAGCTATAATGAGAAAAAGTGAGTCCCTTTTGATGCATTCAATAGAATTTTGGTGCTTAACTTATCTTACTCATCTAAAAAATCTCAATGAAATTCATGACATTGATCAAAAAACTGAATGAATAAAATTTCTTCAAAAAAATTAATTAATAAGACATTGATACCATCATGTTTTTCAACTTATTCATTCAATTTAATAGTTGATATCTTAATATTCCATCAAATAATCATTGACTTTAATCTCTATAATTATCTTAAACAGGTAATAATTGAATAGAATTTTGATAGACTTATTATAATACACATATTTTCACCACACGAGATTTGCTTTTTAATTTTGACTTTATTCAAAATTTTTTGATATTTTGACAGTTAATTAAATGAAAATCTATCAATATTAACAGAAGACTCGTATTAATTGAACTGACTCATATATTTCCCACATGTCATTAATTTAACAGAAACACAGTAAGTTGAAAACATCCAGGAAATCACCATATACACATTTTTTCATAATCATCAAGTTATGTGCTAAAAATGTAGCCCCACAAACGCCCCGTGAATTTCAAGCAAAGGTCTCTAGTTGATGGGATCAATTTACCACAGTGGGGTCTTTTCGAACAACAGTTTCAAATCATAACTTTTCACAATACATTAAGAAAGCTCTTATTATGCCAACACACTTAAAAAAGGCGTAAAATCGCCTCAAACCAAATTAAAACTTATAAATAATCATTAAAAATCATTACAAATGTCAAAACATTGCAAATGTACAATTAATTTGAAAAGATTAGATGCGGTCTCGAAAAAAATTCAATTAATGAAGAGGGTAAATTATGTTGAATTCATTTGAATTTTTAGCTGCCTCACATTATTATGTAATAAACAATTTAAATTATATCAAAATTCAATTTGAATCATCATAATTTTATATAAATTATTGATTTTCAACTTGAAATTGTCATGCATTGAATTGAGAAACAAAAAAAATTAATTTAAAGTTTTTTTTGTATTATTTTGCACCTTTACACAAAAATAATTGAATATTCAAATATTAATTACATGTTTGTATGTCAAAATAATTGTTATTATCGTAAAATTGAGATTGAATGAGACTTAACAACATATAAGGTTGTTTTGAGAGATTATAAGTTGAGGTTAAATTAATTTATGAATTGCCAAAACAAAAATTGTTTGTAATGCATTTTCAAGAGAAAAATTACTGGGGATTGACCATTAAATTTTAGGCAATCCAAAGAAATTGAAAAGCAAATTGAAAGCACTTTTAACTTTGAACTAATACATTTTTATAAGAAAAGCTTCATCCTCACGTGCTTGAACCTTCCTTTTTTGATTGAAATCCTTAAATTTTTACCCACTCTACTGTAGTTTTTAACAAATTTCATAAATGTCTGCAATTTGTTGCAATACAACATAAGTTTAACAAAAAATTTTCAATAGATCATCATTTTACATTAATTTAACGTTACATGACCCTACAAAACCTTTAACCTGAATCAAATGAAAACTTGAAATACACAAATAAATTTTTATTATGCTCATAATTCTTTTATAACACCTTTTATGCAAATAAATTAGGTGTAATTTGAATCCTTTATATTAATATTTGAATAAAGCATCCCATGATCATTCATTAATTGGTGATTGTTTCAAAATTGATTGCGTAAAAAATTATAAACAAAAATTAATGAAATTAATAAAAAGAGATGATCGATTAACTGTCATGAATCATCAATGAATGCCAAAGGGCTTGTTTCAGTTTTTTTTTTTTAAATTTTAATTGTGTTTATGTCTTATTCGATTGTTAACTTACATCTTTTATCATGTTGAACTTTTATCATTGATCATGTTAAAATTTGTATTTTAACATAGAAATTGCAAAATATTACTGGTCAACATGCTGTTACTTAAATTGTATTACAATGTTCATATGATTCGTTAAAATTAAAATAATGTAATAAAATAAAAATATATCGTTGTGTAATAAATCTTCTTTTTGATGATAGTACATTCATATGTTAACAACAATAATAATAATAGTAATCATAATAAAGATGATACATTACTATGCGTTCATGATGACGTTGGTAAATTTTTAAATTTATAAATACTCAAAGGATTGTTATTATTTATTCGATTTTTAATTAAACTTGATTCGATTCATATTACAAAAAAAAACAAGGAAAACTTTTGACTCATACCTTAAAGGTATCAATATTTTGATTAAAAAAATTTCATTTAAATGGAACTGTAATTAATATTCAAAGAAGGTTGCACTGAAACCGTTAATTACAGATATTACTTTTTTTGTGTTTTTTTTTTGTAACTGAGATCCAATTGAGAATCGAAGTGGTATATTAAAAAATAAATTATTGGTTATTTTAAGTTTTTTTTTGTAAATCGCACGACATATATTCAAACAATGTCACAGTTCGCAATTAAGTTGACGTCATTTTCAGACACAATTAGGTTTACAGTTTTTTTTCACTTTCATTATATTGATTCTCGATGGGACAGTGATAAGAAAAAAATCAACCAGTTTGTAACACATCTTGTTTCAATATTTTAAGAAACAGAGAAGAAAACAAAAGAATTTGATAGAATATCAGAAATTACATCATTTCAAAACCAAGATGAGAATTAAAATGTATCGTTAAAACAAAGTATTCTAACGAGCTAAGCCATAGAATAAAATTAATTCTGACGTTTGAAAATTTCACACACAAAATTTTGAAGTTTCAGTATGTGTTTCTATAGAAATATACGTCAAATATCAAGTGAAATTCTATCCTTTTTATTTTCAACACTCAGACAACAACTTTTTCGAACAAACTTACTGATGAGCTGCAATCTACGAAATCTACAAACAAAAGTTTATATTTTTAAGCTGGAATCATATCAAATGTGTACTTTCCTGGAAATTTTAAAAAATTAAAAAGAAAATACCATGAGCGTAAAGAGCGTAATTTTTTTTACGCTCTTAGCCGCCCTTGGATTTTTCAAATTTTCCCAAATTTGTCCTTTTCTACTAAAATACATTAATATTAATTTTCAACACAAATTTCATTCCCCCATGATAAAAATTGGTAATTTTTTCTTTAATAATTATAAATTAAAACTCGTTATTTTCTTATGTAAATTCTCATGATGACACCATGCAAAATTAAATAAAATAATTTTAATTATATTTCTTTCTCACTGTAAAATTGAAAAAAAAATATCCGTAAAATCTAATTACAAAGTTAAATATCATCATTTTTATGGTTATTTAGTTTTGCAATTCAAATTATTACACATACAGGAGAGCACATCTTCAAGGTTCTTGTCATTCAGTATAAATTTAATCATAAAATAAAATAAATTTAATAAGAAAACAGACTGTAATAGTTTTTAGTTTTGCATTGCAATAAGTAAAGTATCAAATTAACAAAATAAATAAATTACAGATATTCAGAGAATTGAAATGAAGTAAGAATAATGCATTAATTGGTGTGTGAAGAGATCGGAAAGCAGCAGATGAAAGATGAAGATTATGCAGCCTATTACACGTTCCAACCGGGTAAGTTTTAAGTGTGTAAGCTTATAATGAAGTTGAAGGTTGAAAAGTTCAAAACATGATTAAACAATTAAAATATTTTTCTTTGATTTTTTTTTTAATTTTAATTGATTAGTGTTTTGAGTTGGTTTTTTGTCTTCATATTATTCATGTTAATATTCAAGGATAGTTCCTCATATTTTTTTCTCATCATTTTCTGGGTATACGAACAAAAATTTGAAACAATTAGTTTTTTTTTCTGATTTTATCAATCATGTTTTTATTGCATTTCTCGTCGATTCGAGAAAAAAATTCGAGGGTGACGGGTGCTCATGGCGTCCGTCTGTCTGTTTCAACGAAATGGCCGACTTTTCCAAAATGAAGAAAGTTTCCAAAATGCAAAAATTTACAAAACCACGGAAAATCGAGAAATTTCTCAAATAATAAAATTTTCCAAAATGATCATATTGTTTCCAAAGAAATGCGCTCATATTTTTCGTTCACGATCAAGTTATACATTTTTTTTTATATTTTGAAAAAAAATATCATTAATGAATGAAAAAAAAAGAAAAATACCAAAGCTAAATATTTTGATGATAATCTTTTATCTAGATATGAATTTTATTTGAACAAAAATATTCAGACTTCCAGTTAGATTCATTGTCTTTATTTGTTTTGTTTCTTTTATTTTATTTTTTTTTTATTTTATATTTGAATCATGTTGTAATCCACTATTAATAGAATTTTCACACAATCAAAATCATTTCTAACACAGGTTTTCAGGTTGAAAAGGTCAACAAAAACACTTTTGTTTTTTACTCTAACCGGTTTGGTAATGATTGCTGTAAACAAAGCAGTTTTAGAATTAGCGATAAAATCAATAAAAAATTCAAATAATATTGTCGTAGAAATCGAAAATAATGATCCGTTCTATGTGAGACGCATAAATTCAGTTAATAATTTGAATAAACAGCAAAAAATTGATTGGACCGATTATGAATATCTTGCAATAGAAGCAAATCAAACAGGAAATGGTGAAAGAGGAGAACCAACAATAATAAATGAAGATCAAGTAGAGTTAAGTAAAACTCTTGCAAAAGATTACAGTTATAATGTGCTTACAAGTGACATGATCTCCTTAGATCGATCATTAAAAGATTTCAGGCATGATGGGTAAGAAATTTTAATTGAAATGTTTTGAAATGATATCAATTTTGGATTTTTCTTCTACAGTTGTCGTAATAAAACATATTATGCCGAATTGCCATCAGTTAGTGTCATAATAGTGTACCATAACGAGTATTTAAGTGTGTTATTACGCACCGTGCATTCAGTCATTAATCGGGCACCCGCTCAATTGCTCAAAGAAATCATCCTGGTTGATGATTTCAGTTCAAAATCAAATTTAAAGCAACCTCTCGATAATCACATCAAATACAATTTTCCATACAAAGTTCGTGTAATTCGACTAGAGCAACGATCTGGTCTCATGAAAGCACGAATGGCTGGTATACGGAATGCAACAGGTGAAATTGTTGTCGTAATGGATGCTCATGTTGAAGTTGGTACAAATTGGCTTCCACCACTTATTGAGCCAATTGCGGAAGATTATCGCACTGTTACTCTCGCAATAGTTGATTACATTGATGCTGAGACATTTGAGTATCGCAGTAGTGGAGCTGACGGATATCGTGGTGTGCTGAATTGGGATATGACTTATATCTTATTGCCTCGAAGTTGGGCAGACAAAGAACATGTGTGGGATAATTATGAAAATCCAATTATGTTGGGTGCGTTTTTTGCTATAAATCGAAATTATTTTTGGGAATTAGGTGGATATGATGATCAATTAGAGATTTGGGGTGCTGAACAATTTGAATTGAGTTTCAAAGTTTGGATGTGTGGTGGAAGAATGATCACTGTGCCATGTACAAGAATCGGACATAATTTTAAAGGAAAGGGACCACATCCATTTATGACGACATCTGATGGTAAGACTTATGTTTGGCGAAACATGAAGCGAGTAGCTGAAGTGTGGTTAGATGATTACAAGGATGCGTTATACGAAAAAATACCAAACATACGGGATATTGAAGCAGGTGACCTTTCAAAACAAATTGCAATAAGAGAGAAATTGAGGTGTAAAAGTTTCAAATGGTATCTCGAAAACATAGCACCAGATATTTTAAAGACATTTCCTGTTAAAATGCCTACTGATTTTGCATTTGGAGCTGTAAGAATTTTTTTTTATTTTCAAATTTAATTTAAAATCTCATTTCTAACAAATCAATTAAATCTAGATTGAAAGCATAGCTGTCGATAATTGGTGCGTTGATGCCCTCAATGGAAATCAACAAAATCGTATTGGATTATTCTCATGTGCTGAAAATCGAATCAACCCTCATTCAAATCAAAATTTTGTATTATCCTTTTTCCGTGACATCCGAATACGAAATGACTACAGATGTTGGGATGCCAATCCATTAGATATTGTAAATGATAGGATTCCGATTAAATTGGGACTTTGCCATACATTGCAAGGAAATCAATTTTTCCGGTACGATCATGTAAGTAAAATACGAAAGAAATCTTGATTCAATTCAAATATTTTTTTTTAATTTTTAATTCAGATCAACAACAAAATTTACGCCGACAACGAAGGAAATCGCTGTTTAGATGTGGATTTTTCTGATATTGCTGCCCCACCAGAGCTCTTCGTCACAACGTGTAATGACACCTCGTTAACGCAAAAGTTTAGCTGGGGATACGTAAACGAAACATGTTTAATGAATTGGGAGTCGTACGGATCAGAATTAAATTACATTGACTCATAATCACGTGTAAAATTTGCATTTGTTTGAGATTAAGTGTTTCTAGTCAATTAAATATAAATAAATCTCTTTAAATTAGGTGTAAAAGATAAAATTTTTGCATTAAGAGTAATTTTATTGATTATCACATTGAAATTTCATACCCAAACCCATCGTTGTGTTAATTTTGTTTCATCACAATTCGTTAGAGCGACAATTTTTCTTTCAAAATTTACATCTAGACAAAAATTCGTACCAATTTTGCGAATATTTTCATGTTTCATGTCATATTCAAACTTTTGTCTGTCTTCCATCGTGTTACATGGCATAATCGCAACTAATGACACATTCGATCCTCTGTACAAAAACGAATCATACGCGTTCCAGCACAAAAACCTCTTTTCTAATCTTATATCCTGTGAACTTGTTAACGCAAATTTTGACTTTGCGGAATTTGAACAACTATTAATTGAAATTACAGATCCAGGTTTTTGCGTAAATGTATCAAGACATTTTGATGGCACTTTTTTACTTGCAATCAACCCTGACATGGTGATTGATGGAGTTTCAATGAATGTTGCTGCCATATCTGGTGCAATTTCAGAGAGGAAATATTTGAACGATTTACAGTTCTGAGTATTTTTGGATATATTCTTGTCCTTGACGTTGATTTCCTTAAAACGATTAGGTGTGAAATTTAAAAATCTCTCTTGATAACTTCCAAGATACCCAAGAATGATTCGTTTCAATTCTCGGTCTCTGTTTTCTTGATTTACCAGGAGTGACGATTCATGAATTGGAATTTCCTTGAAATTGTGACTCATTTTCGCACAAGGCACTTTGAGAATTTCTCCATCAAAACAAAGCCATGTTTTGAGACTCAATTCAATTAAATTTCCATCAATTCCTGATACGGACTTTTTATTAACAATTTCCAATAGAAATTCTCTGTTTGCCACGATGATTCCTGTATCGATTAAAGGAGTCCTGAAATTTGATATCTCATTGTTTTCAGTATTTGGAAGTTCAAAGATGTTAAATTCAAGGTCAAAAACGCCACGTCCATCCAAAATTTCAGTAGAACCCTCAGAATTGTAATCCCAATGCTGATATTCCACTACAGGAGTTGTGATTATGCGAGGATTGGTCAAAATGGGTTCCAATAACGGTGGTAACCAAACCAGGTGTGTTTCTAAATGTGATGGCATTATGACAACAAAATCTGATGTTGCAAGTTCAAGTCCGATCCTTAAAGCCTTATGAATTCCTTGGCGTTTCTTTAATCGAATTAACTGAATTTTGTCTTTAAATATTTTTTGAATCTCATTTTCAAAATTTTCATCTAAATAAAGTGCTGTACTGGCATCATCCACTAAAATTATTTCTTTTAATAACTTGGATGGGGTTGTTTGTTCAATTGAAAATAGTGTTCTTAAAATTACTCCGACAAATTCATTATGGAAACTCATAACAATACTAACAGAATTGGAATGACTCGAATATTTCAAGCTCGAACACCTTTAAAATGAAAAAAAATTGTATTTAATTCCAATAAATAATTCAATTTTAAATGCATTTCCTTACTCTAACGGTCTCGTATTTCTGATTGCACGGTTAAATGCCAGTCTTTCACTTCCCAAGCCTTTATACGGCCATATTTTGACAAAATCCTGAGTAGGTGGATGTTTTCCAATCGATGGACGACTTATAATTAAATTCATGTCATCAACTTCATCTGGCATCCAATACGGACTATTTTGACTGTGTGATTTCGGTTTCATCAATACATTCAATGATCTTCGATTGAAACCAATTTGGAATATCATACAAATAATAAAAAATATCGTAAAAATACATAAAAGTACAATTATTTTACGGAACTTTGATGGTGACATCATTTGAACTGCTGCATTGAGTTAAATAACTGAAATAAAAATAAATATAAAAGTAATAATAAAAAAAGAGTGAAACAATATCAAAAAAAGTACAAATCACTCACAACAAAAAAAAATTAAAAACAAAAACAAACAACATATAAGAAATGAAAAAATGACCTTGAATAAATAAGCTGCTAACTGCTAATCAACTTAACGTATATTTTACTCACATTTGATTTAATTTTTAAACTATAATTTGAAATTGTTGTTATCTATTTTGGAAATTTCACTTACGAATATCAAATATTTTGATAGAAACTTTTAATTTTTATACAAAATCCAAATAAAACACAAAAAGTATTTTAAGTCTTTTACGCATCTTCGTTGAAATGCTTCTAAATACAAGATGATGTTAAAATGTTATGTTAATTCAGTAAAAAAAACATTAATATATGACACTGTGTGTGTAAAATTTTAATAGATATTGAATTGATCGCAGTAATATGCTCATATAAAAGTATTTTGAGATGATATTCAAAATAAATGGGTATTGGTGATGGTATATTTGGTTAGTTGTTACTATAATTTATGATTATTTGGCTTAAATCAGGTTAAAAACAATTATCTGATATGATTTTATGAGTTTTTTGACATGTATTGTATCTGAGATTAGAATTTTTGATTATGGAGTACAAATCTCATGTCAGATGAGGTCTTCACAGGATAATTATTTTTAAATGTAACTTGAATTTTGCCGGTATAATACAGAGAATTTTTTGAGAAGGAATTTAAACAGGAATTATGAAAGGAACATTACTTGACTAAGTTGTCACAAATAATCTGAATCACATATCGAATGGTATCAGATTTTTGATTTTATCGTTTCCTCCCTTGACCCTGAGGCTGACCAGGTCATCTGAATGGACAATCAGTTGTGCTTTACGACAGTACAGTCTTGTTTCTTTAATATTTATTTAGCGAACTCTTCAGTCCACGTCTACGGTAATTTCCTTCTCTGTGACTCATTTCATAATAATTCATACAAAAGTATCAATTAAATTATCTGCTCAATGCACCTAATTCAAACAATACAATAAAAAAATAACCGGTATACTCTCAACTCAAATAAAATAATACAACTGTGTTAATTCACTCATCGTGATTAAAATTCTCTCACACGTTTCCATCTACTTATACACTAATTTGTTGCGGCTTTTAAATCCAGTTTGTAGTATGATGTTTGACTTGGCACACGATAAAACACGAAAAAAAATCCACACACGTTAGTCAAGTTCATTCATTTAATGTTTTGATTTTGTTTCATTCGGAGGTGAATCTGATTTTGGAATGGAAATAATTATTAAAAAAAGTTTTTAATTGTTAAATTAAAGTCAAAAGTGATTCATTCAGAAAAAAAAATCTAAAGTTTGTGCGGATTTCATATTAATTTTTATTTAAAATGACGTAGAATATAATCAATATATTAAAATGTCTCATTAAACCAAGATAAGATAAAAAATTACCTATAAATTGAAATCCTTATCGATTAAAATTGATATTAGTATGCAGCAAAAAAAAAAGATAAAGTGATAAAATAAAAATTGAAATTCAATACAAATATTTTAAATTTCAATAGGAAATAAAATCAAATTCTCTTCAAATTCTAATACTGGACCTTCAAAATGTCGTACAAGGTAAATTCCTTTCACTGATATGATATTAAAATAAAAAGAAGTAACCGGATTTTTATAAATAAATTAAACGAACCTCAAAATAAATTCAAATAGAAGCTAATTTTAAGTCTTAGAAACATCTTTAAAAAAAACCGTTCACACATATTGCTTATAACTGATCGAAATTTCAATATTTTACTGGTTAATGACCTTGTTCATGTTATTTCTGTTATATCAGGAAACATACAGAGTAAAAATTAGTTAAATTTACCTTTAAAAGAAAAGAAGAAGAATATTTTGTATTGATGAATTTTATTTGAAATATGTGATGCGCTATTATTAGAAATGCAAATCATAATTGAGCACACATTCAGAAAATGCCGTTAGATTTCACAAATTTAGTTTTGTTTTATTTTAGAAATGTGTGTTTGTAATTCAAAACATTTAATTTGTTTATGGGTTGATGATGATTTTGATAAAAATCAGTGAAAAAAAGTCACAATAGATGTTTAATCGCAGAGAAAGTTTTGAATTATTTGAATAAAGTCATTAATTAATCAAACTGTAGTTTGTTCGAAACTACTGAATATTCATCAATTGAGTGTCAGCTCCGATTATGACCTTTTTTCCATAACAGTGAATAAATTGAAGCATTAAAAATAGTCAACCAAATTTTAGAAGTTAGAATTTCGAAATTAACATGAAATGTTATTTTATTTAAAAAATCGTTGTTTTGCACCTAGTTAAGATTGAATTTTGAGATATAATTGTTTACATTTTTAAATTATTAAATTATGCTGTAATTCATAAAATTATAATTTTTATTTCTTAATGCTTAATTCAATGACGTGTAAATCCTTTGTTTTAAGTTATGAATGAACTTTAAGGTTGTAAAGCTGTTGCAAGAGAAAAATATTTTAAGACATATTTCATAAATTGAAATTTAAGGCTGATGCAACTTTAAAATGTGTTTCCAATTTCAATTAAAATATTAATAAAAAATTGCAAGAAAATTTGGCTACAAGCATTTATTTATCAGAGACGGATTTACGATAAGGTAAAGAGGTCAGCCTCCCTTATTTTTAAGTATGTATATGAAAATATTGAGACACTTTTATACATAATTTTCCCCCCTCCTATAAAAATCTGTCAAATTTTGACATTTAAAAGTAAGTAATTAATTGATTGTCAAATTTTATTTGATTTGTAGTCAAAAATTAATCTTTTTCCGTATTTTTCTTTTTAAATTTCTATTGAAAAATTTGATTCAAACCCCCTCCCTAATATGTCCGCCACTGACAGGAACTCATCCATTCACTGACATTTCAAATGTTTACGTTCTCATTCATAGACATGTATTTTCATTCAATAATAAATAGACTTGAAGTGTGTGTGAAATTTAAAATTTTTCTCCACTTATCAAATATAAAATGCACAAAATCAATAGTTAAAATGACTGGATTTAGTTAAATTTTATCAAATTAATATTCCACCTATATTTGACAGTGTCAGGAAATCAAAATAAACTGAAAATTATCAATTTAAAACAGTAAAATCTGTGATAAAAGTCGGCTATTTTGATCCAAAGTAGAAAAAAAATACACATAAATATTTATATTTTTTTTTTGTAATTGCATACGTGTTTTGTTCTCTACTTTTATCACCATACATTGACTAGAACAACATTGATATACAGTTAATTTATCATTACTACAAACAGTTCTATTGATTGTCACTCGATACAAATGTGAAAAAAAAACTTGTGGCAAAATAGCATGTTATGAAAAATGTTACAAAATTTATGTGAAATTCAGTCTAGTTTAATTACTGATCAGGTTCACACACACAATTCAGAGAGCATCTTCACTGAACTATGTTAGATTTTTTTTTTGTTTAATAATTTTTTTTTATTGTAATTCGAATTGTTTCAAAGTGATTTAAGCCTATTGTTATTTGGAAAGTGAATGAACATTGAACAGACTTATTACCATTCATAAATAAATTGTTGGTTTTAAATCAATTTTATAGGGTGATTAAATTTCAAATAAAATTTTCATTTTTATAATTTTTTGAAGAATCAGGATTTTGAAATCACGATTCGATTTTAATAGCAAATATTAATTTGTTTTGGAATAATTTCCATTTTTTCATTTAATTTTTTTTATCGTAGTACGAAACCCTAATAAAAAATTTGAATTGAAATGGTCTTAAAATGAATTAAGTTAAAATAAAAATTAAATTAAATCAATAAAAAAAAATTTAGTATTGAATAAAAATCAAAAAAAAAATATCAAAAAATGGTTTTTATCAGTACAGCAACTAAATCAAAGTTGAAACGTGTCAGAGTGAGTAAAATTTTTAAATTTCAAAGACCTTGTTTTTTATTTTCATTTTTATTTAAAATTATGTAGTAGTCAAACAGTTATCGACAATTTTTTTTCTTATCTCTTGTATCGTATAAGTTGAAATACATTTAAAAAAAATAATAACAATAAGATATGAAGAAATTACTGATAAAAACTTATTTCCTTTTTTTTCTTAACAGATATTAACCATGCGTCGGAATTGCATGTCGTTCACAAAATTGGCACTAATTGTCATGATCACCGTTGGAATCACAATTTATCTGCTGAAAACCCTAGACTTGTTGAATAACTTAGATCATGCCACATTCCATAAAATGCGTGCTGCTTATCTACGAAAAGGCTCATTTTTCGATGAGCCACGTAATGTGAGAGGAATTAAAATTGATTGGCATGACTATGATTACATTAAAAAGGAACAAGAGCGTGTGGGAACTGGCGAGCAAGGTAAACCATCACAGCTGGATCCTGGCCAGGATGAGTTACAAGATAAGCTTTTCAAGAGAAATGGCTTTAATGCCTTGTTGAGTGATCAAATTTCAGTGAATCGTAGTGTTTTGGATATACGTCATCCAGAGTAAGAGAGATAAAATTTGAATTTAATTTGATAAAGTAAATATTTGATTTAATTTTTTTTTATTATCTCATTTCAGCTGTAAAAACAAAAAATACTTGGCAGAATTACCTACTGTTAGTGTCGTGTTCCCTTTTTATAACGAACATTGGAGCACGTTATTACGAAGTGTATATTCTGTACTTAATCGAAGTCCGCCAGAGCTGATAGCAGAAATTATTTTGGTTGATGATTGTAGTACAAAAGATTTCCTTAAAGGACCATTAGACCGATATGTGAAAAAATATTTGCCAAAAGTACAAGTGATTCATCTCCCGGAACGGAGTGGTCTCATAACAGCTCGATTAGCAGGTGCCAAAGTTGCTACAGCAGATGTTCTCATCTTCTTAGACTCTCATATCGAGACGAATATAAATTGGTTACCACCACTTCTGGAACCTATCGCCGAAAATTATAAAGTGTGTGTGTGTCCATTTATTGATGTGATATCATGGTGAGTTAAATATTGTCTCATTTTTTCATAAAATTAAATTGAATTTTTCGTAATGAAGGTCAACATTTGAATACCGTGCCCAAGATGAAGGTGCACGAGGTGCCTTTGATTGGAAATTCTTCTATAAACGTTTGCCATTGTTACCGGAAGACAAGAAAAATCCAACTAAACCATTTGCTAGTCCAGTCATGGCAGGTGGTCTGTTTGCCATTTCAACAAAATTTTTCTGGGAATTGGGTGGCTACGATGAGGGTCTTGATATTTGGGGTGGTGAACAGTATGAGCTTAGTTTTAAGATTTGGCAATGTGGTGGTGCAATGTATGATGCGCCATGTTCTCGTGTTGGCCACATTTACAGAGGATATGCACCATTCGGTAAATTTAACTATAAAATTCTGAAATGTAAATTCCAAATATAATTTTAAAAATTTTATTTTAAGACAATCCACGCAAAAAGGATTTCCTTACAAGAAATTACAAGCGTGTCGCTGAAGTGTGGATGGACGAATACAAAGAATACTTGTACATGAGACATCCTGTCAAATTCCAGAACACAGATGTCGGTGATATTTCAGCACAATTAGCTGTCCGTGAACGACTTCAGTGCAAACCATTCAAGTGGTTTATTGAAAATGTAGCATTTGATTTATTGGAGAAATATCCACCAATAGAGCCTCCAGATTTCGCGTATGGTGCAGTGTGGAGTGAAGCCGATCCAAGTTTGTGCATTGATACATTGAATCATGGTGAGAATCAGCCAGTTGGACTTTATGCGTAAGTTTTAATTCAAAACTTTATTCCGTGAATGAAATTCATTTTAAAAAAATAATTTCACAGATGTGCCAGTAACAAAAAGACTCCTCAAGGCAATCAAAACTTTGCGTTGAGTTGGTATCGTGATATTCGTGTTAAATTTGGTGATTTGTGCTTTGATGTGAGTGCAGGAGGGAAAGATGCTCCAGTTAATCTATACAATTGTCATGGTGGACAAGGAAATCAATTATTCCGATATGATGTTGTAAGTAAAATTTATTTAAAAATAATTTCAAATTTTAATTTTTTAATTTCTTTGGATAGAACACGAAAAATATAATTCTTGGCAAAAATCATCGATGTCTCGACTGCAATCCAAGTGAACGAAAAGTTTTTGTCAATCCATGTGATACAAGCAAAGACACACAACGATGGAATTGGGGACACGTCAATGAAACTGCATTAGCAAATTGGGATAAGCACGGCTCAAAATTGGTTGAATAACGTTATTTTACATTTCTAGGAAGGAAAATCTTTAAATATAAGTGATGTATATTTGGAAAGTGACATAAAAAATTGTTTGAAATGAAATGTGATTATGATGAGAGGCATTAATATTTAATAGGAAATCAAAAGAGAGTTAACACCGAAACATTCCAAGATTTAACGTACTTAAATTTATTCGTTTTTAGAACTTGTTTTAAGAGTGACATATGATAAAAAAAATTTTTGAATAGAATTTAATGAAAACCTCAAAATAAAAAATATGAGACTATTTTAAATTAATCAATGAAACTGCATTTCCCCTAAATTTTTTTTATTGAACGATTTTTTATGACTTAAATTTTCATAGAATCATAAAAACAACCCATATAATAACGAATTTTTCCGCCTAATTTTTAACATGAATAAAAAATTGAATAATTTTAAGGTAAAAGAGTAAAATATCTAGTCGTAAGCATAGTTTGTCCATTTTAAATTCTAATCATAATAATAATGGATAATCCGTCTGCCCATTGTAAGTTTTAGGAAAAAAAATGTATGTATACAAAATAAAATTTAATTGAAAATGAAATTTTAGGGAAATCATAGCAAATGTCTTGTACAAAAAAATAAAAAATTTAAGCAGAAAACCAGTAAACAAGTGCACATATTAATAATTGATATAAAATTAAAATTTAACTAGTTTTAAAAAGATTAAAATAAAATAAAAAAAAATATAATCAAAATTGACTGTAATGTATTTTAGGTTCCTGTGTGTGGAAGTAAAACAAAAAAAATTAAATTTAATCAAAAAAACCGTTAATTTTTTATTTTAATGTTGAAATTTATTGCGTTTGCGTTCTGAAATGAATTTCTTGCCTTTTTTAAAGTTATAAGTAATCAAAAGCTCAAAAAATAAATTAAGTTGCCACACATTCCTTCCAAAATGATTGTTAAGTTTAAAAAAATATTATGTTGAATTTAAGTATAGACTGTTAAATAGACAATTCAATGAAAAAATTATGTTAAACAATCCAAATAAAAGTGAAATTAAAGTAGAAAGACTATAAATTTTTTAGAAATAATAAGAAAAAGCAACATTAGTAAAAAAAAAAATATAACACAATAAATTAAGAGTGATGAATATGTAGAAAAAAAAAATATAATAAATTTAATTGAAAATTTGATTCATTTGTTTAAATTTTATTGAAGAAATCGGCTTCGTAATAATGCAACGAAAAATCAGAACAGTATCAATAAAAACTTGGCCAATAGTATTTTTCCAGTTAAATCCGAAATTATCTTTTTTAAGCCCCAAAAAGTAGGCAATGAATTTGACACAAATTTGCTTATGCCTTCGACGATTGTCGATTTTACTGCTTGGTTGCTGTGTTTTCAAGGTTCATTAATCCTTAACGTTTGTGGGGGTGCGTGATTCCGTTAAGCTTACTATGCATAGTGCTTTAATTCTTCTTATTTTAAACAGAGCCTTCACTTATGTATAAATGAGAAAAGAAAAATCAACACATTTTTTTTACAAAAAATTTTATATCAAAAACATTTTGAAGATTTATGGTTTCTTATATCAATAAAAAAATTATCTCAATTATTTTCTAAAGCTGTCTTTAATTTGAAATCAGGTCTTTTGTTGTGTATAAAAACTTAAACTTAAACAAAACTATGGAATTTTGTGAGATTAAATGAGATTTCAAATGCAAAACATTGAAAAAAGGTACATTTTTTATCTAAATTATATTTAATTTATATTATTTTTTTCATCAAGACAACTTAATTATTCAAATAATAATTACAAAGATAATTATGTTAAATATAAATTACAATCAATATTTTTACAAAATACATAAAAGAAAGTACAAATTATTCCTTTTTCTTTTAACATATAATTTATACCCTTACATTTTTTTTTAAATTTAGTTTGATATTTTTTTTAATATTTTTATCATTTTTTTTAACTTTTTTATTATAAATATTTTTTTTCAATTGTCCATTTTTTTAAATTAAGGACATTTGTCATTTTTTTTTTTTGCTATATCCATGTTTCATTTTATTTTAATTTTATTCAAATCAACACAAAATCTTACAATTACTTATTTTAATGATTTTTTCATCCAAACAATACATTTATGAGTTTGTTTTAGTATTTCGAGAGTAATTTTTTTCCTTATAAAATATAATTTTTTTTCTTACATTTCAATTCTAATGGATTATTTTAAGTAAATCTCTGTTGTCGTTTGATGTCAAAATTCTGGACAAAACAACACAACTATTCTATTTTTTTTAAGTTAAATTTGTAAAATAATATTATTAAAAAATATAATATACTTTGCATTTAAAATGGTAAAATGTAAGAAGAAGCGTGTGTGAAGTGTGAGTAGAACATAAAAAAAAAGAAAATAATAATAAATTAATTGAAATTTTTAAACGGCGAGATGCGAAATCATTTTTCTGACATTTCGGTCATTTTCGTTGTTATCGGGACATGAGAAAATGAGGAATGTCGATTCTTCGATAGGGCAAGGTTTTAATTGTGATACTGAATGAAATCTGTGAATATTAATTTTAAGTTTAACGATCGATTAAATTTCAAAGGATTCTGAACTTACTTGTTGGATTTGTATTTTTCCTGGATGGCTTGTTGCCCTAATTCGGGAGCTGCTTCAAATGTTTTGTTCAAGCACATCATAATTTCTTTCAAGTCATCGATTTTGTAGCCAACCATCTCTTCTAAGTTCTTGTTCCACATTGGATACTCCAAAGTATGACGAGCAACAGCAAATGCAGCAGCAGAAATTTTCGAAGGCAAATATTGAAGGTATGGATCAGCCTCCAAAAGTGATAATTCACAAAGATACTGTAAAAACGATATTCAATTAGAAATTAACTTTCAATTTTATTTCAATCAATTTACCATAGCTAAGAATTTAACTTTATCTGGAACCTCATTCATAATGGAGTACAAGGTGATGAAAGCTAATGGAGTTGGAACTGTCAAATCGAAACTCAACACCTTCAATATCAATTGTTCCATCTTGAGTACTTGTGACCGTGTGTAGGTATCATCTGTAATATAGACAAATTCTCCAACATCTGGAGGGTAAATCTCCTCATATTTGGCGGCAATAAACATGGCAGCTGTACCAACGAGTTGCAATTTGGCACGAACTACACTCATATAACTCAAAAACCGATCAATATACGAAATTGCGAGATTCAAAGTCTCATTTTGAAGACGATATTCCTCACATACCTCAACTAACCAATCAACTAGAATGGTACGCATTGATTGTGTGATATCTGGTTGTTTACGCATATAACCAGGTTTTGGTCGATGTTTGAGTTCGGCATCTCTCAAATATGATAAAATGTCTTTTTGATATTCCTCGACTTCGAAAAATCGTTCACGA
Organism: Culicoides sonorensis; assembly: GCA_900002565.1. Classification (NCBI taxonomy): domain Eukaryota; kingdom Metazoa; phylum Arthropoda; class Insecta; order Diptera; family Ceratopogonidae; genus Culicoides; species Culicoides sonorensis. Next base: position 162,264 of record LN483550.1, on the reverse strand, counting down.
TCATTACGTGGCACAGAAATTTTCTCAATCTGTTCTTCAATTACAAGGGATTTATCCACAGACATAGGAGACATAATACCACTCACTGACATTGGTGTGTCAGTTTTAAGTTCTTGTAATGGATTCCGTGCATCTAATTTGTCGTGATTGGATTCAGGAAGTTTTACATGATCAACTTCATCAACTTGTACCTTTGAGTCTTCGATAATTGGGAATCCCTTAAAAGTGTCCGATTTTTGTCCATTAGCTTGCTTTTGTTGTAATAAAAATGCATTTTCGTCATTTGATTTGCCATTATTCTTTAAATTTATCCGATTATTGTCAACCAACCCCTATTTACAATGTAACATACACGTGCAAAAATTACGCAAAAATCAGGTAAAAAAAAACAATTTCAAATAAATTTTTTTATCTTTTTATACTAAAAAAGGGGGAAACTTACCGACTTTTCAATCACTGTATCTCCTTTTCGATTCTGGTCTATTACATTACTCAAAACCGCCAAAGTAGTTCGCTTTTCAATTCCAGCTTTTCCTAGAACCATTTTTGATGGTCCTCCAAGAACGCGGTTTTCTTTTTCTGTCGCATTTTCACCATCTTCAAAAATTTTAAATGTAGCCATTTTTCTTGATAGTTTCTTTTCTTTTATAATTTTTTGAAGTTAATTGCGCAGCTTTCTTCTCACAATTGATCTTTTCCTACCACAATTCAACTTTTGTGTGTGCCCTATGAATGTGTATGAAACGTGCAAGATTCTGTTTTAATTAAAAACTTCAAAAAACAATTTACAAAAGAAAGTTTTATCTAATCAAATCCCGTTTTCCCTCAAAAAAATACAAATATTTTATGAGATCATCAAAAGCGCCAATAGATTAATTTTAATTTTGTGCATATACGATACACACATCCTATGCACATAGCTCTACACAACGTAATATCTGTGTATGATACTTACCGAAAATTCTGATATTGTTTTTGGCGATTTAAGGTAAAATTTTTGTATAAAATAAATAAAACTTCACTGAATTACAGGACACGGACACTATTTTAATGTTTTTATGCAATATTTAAACCCATTACTCTGATAATTGGTGTTAAAATGGATGATTTTGTAAAATTTTGATGCTTCCTTTAGCTAACTGCAAAGACAATGGAGCTGTTACGTGAGTCGATAAATGGCGGTTTGAAAGTGATGTGTGAACGAACAAGAACTTTTTTTTAGAACAAAACCCTATGAACCTGTTTTGATGAGATTTTATTTTTGCATTAAATAATCATAGGATAGGAAAGTTTTTGACTTTTGAGTCTTAATTCTGATCTCAGTTCTAAAAATGAGAAAATAGCCTTAAATTATCTAAAATCTGATCTGATTTCACTTTGCTGAACATTTTCTAATTTGCCGATTTACTTTTCATAGGGTAACTTTTTTTGTTCATTGAGTTACTTTACATGTGTTTTTGTTTATTAAAAAAGTATTATAAAAATCCGATCAACAATTTAAATTGGAGTTTTTAATAAATTGAACAAAAAATGGCAAATGAAGAAGAACTTTATAAGGAAATTTATCCTGTCAAATATTTTCGTGACTACTTACAACATGATATTCGACCGGATGGCAGATCACTTCTTGGATCGAGACCCATTCAAATTAATGTGAACTCAATTGGAACTGCAGAGGGTTCGGCAACGGTGAAATTAGGGAATACCATTGTTGTGTGTGGAATTAAAGCTGTAAGAAAATTATTTTTAATCTAGAGAATTCATTGACTATAATTAATTTAATTTTACAGGAAATTTCAACTCCAACTGCAACCGAACCAAATCAAGGTTATTTTGTGCCAAACATTGAATTGACACCCTTATGCTCACCTAAATACCGACCAGGAGCACCTTCCGAAGATGCACAGGTTTATAGTCGAATTTTATATGATATTCTACTCAATTCTGAGTGCTTGAATCTAAAAGATCTCCTTATAGTAGAAGAGAAAATGGTTTGGACCCTGTATTGTGATATCATGTGTTTGAATCACGATGGATCTGTAGTAGATGCAGCTGTAATTGCAGCAGTTGCTGCATTGAAGTCATTAAAACTTCCAAAAGTAATTTATAATGTGGACACTGAAGCTTGTGACGTTGAAGAGGATAAGAAAAATAAGTTGAAAATCGGTGCTGTACCAATTTCGACATCTTTCATGATATTTGATGAGAAAATTATTACAGATCCTACTGCGGAAGAGGATAAATTAGCAGCAACTTCTATCACAATTGCAATCAGCAATTCAGAATTGTCATATTTATACAAACCAGGTGGATTTCCAATTGAACCAAGTATCTTAGAGAAATGTATTCGACAAGCAATCAGCAGAGAAAAGCAAGTATTGGAATTGATAGACAAAACAATAAAGGGTACTTGAAAATGTTTCAAAATAATATTTATTCGAGGAACTTTTAAACTTTAACGTCGATTTTTTGTGCATGATAGTCCATAAAATCCCCAGATTTAAATGCACCTTTTTCAGCAATTTCCAGGAATTGTTTTACTGTTTGTTCCGGTGTCATTACCTGTCCTTTTGCTTTACCATTCTTAAAAAACGTCCGTAACATGGTGCTACAGCTGTTAACTTCCATATTTGCAACCATGTCAGTATCGACTGGTCCTGGATAATATTGAAGGATTGTCAGATTTTTGTCACGTTTTTCTTCCTCAGACAAAACTTTAAAATACATGTGTCGTGCTGCCTTGTTAGGACAATAAATGCCAAAACTTTCAAATGGAACAAATGCTGCTTTTGCTGACAAATTATACACGTAACGTCTTTTGTCTTTAAATTTCTCCAGGAAAATGTTGTTCAAAAGTGCAACATTAAATACATTTAATTTAAAATTCTCCTCCCATTCCGTCAAATTATTGCATTCTTTGGCTTTTTTACTAACATCTCCAGTTGTGCCCACATTATGAATAATAATCCCTTGCTCGAAATTCCCATTTTGATTTGCTAACTCACTCAACTCATCCTTTGAACATTGACCCAAATCAATTGCATGTGTTGTGACCTGAATTTTTGAATTATTTTGTAAAATTTCATCCCGAACTTGATTCAATTTTTCCGCAGATCGCGCTGCAATGATAACCTGACTTCCATCTCCGAGTTTCTTTGAACATTCAACAGCCATTGCTTTGCCAATGCCACGACTAGCACCACTGACTAAGAGGTAGCTTATTTTACTCAAGTTAAGTGCACTACTCATTTTATTTTAATATTTATAGTTTTGTATTAAAGTTATTCAAGATTTGTGTGATTAAAAAAAATTACATAATAAAATTCTATCAAGTCAAAGGAAAACATAAACAATTGATTTGGAGAGTGACTTTCATGAGTGCTACATGTGTTAATGAGTTGCTTGAATTTTTAGAACAAAGCCACTCACTTGGATCTAAATTTCAAAATTGAATCTCGCGGGTCATTTAAAAACATTTAAAAATTGCTCGTTGATTACAGTTTTTAATTTAATTCTTCTTACTTTTTTTGGGACCTTCCTTGGAGTCAAAATAACGATCAAATAAGGAATCTTCCACATAGTGAAACAAAATATGAGAAAAACTATTCCTAATTCTTAATATACACCAAATAACATGTGTTAATACCAAGATCTCTTAAAACATGTAAATTTTAAATGTGGAGCTCTATTATGTCTCATCAAATATTCGATTGCATACAGCACTTGTCCCATTACCGGAATGAATTATCTCTGAAAATCCTTGAAACTTCAGTTACATTTTCCTTGTATCCCGTATGCATTAAGATGCCATTCATTTTTTTACGTAATGCAACCGCACTACATTCAGAGAACGGTAAAGTGAGTCCATATCCATCTTTTTCTCCACGTAAAGCATTTCTTAATTGATCTCCATAAAACGGTATAAAAAGCATTGGCACTCCAAAATAAATAGTCTCTTATGATCCAAATATGCCACCATGTGTTATGAACAATATGACATTTTGATGTGCTCAAATATCTGATTGAGGTAACCATTGAACAGTTTTTACATTTTACGCAATGAGGGAAGTAAAGTTGTTTCAAGGTCTTAAAGACATTTGCAAAAATCCTCATTTTACCAAATGGCATATCTCTAATTTGAGTAATGGAAATAAAATTACTCCGTTCTTAGCACCATCAAGAAATGATTAAATGTTACTTGGAAGCGCATATAATGGATGAATGTGAGCTCCTGCAACACTAAATCAAAGTGATCTTCACGCTGAATAAATTTTTGTACATTGGATGTTTGAAGTGCATGTTTAGTAGTAAGAAGATCCACTCGCCAATAAAATCACAAATTTTCCCAATTACTGTCATACCTCACATCCTTTCTTGATTGGAATAAAAAAAAGTCAATTTTAGATTTTAACAACATTGAGTGGTTTTTTTTTCACTTACTATATTTTTCCGCATCAAACATTGGAGTGACCATGACCTCTGTGTAATTTCGATGATTTAAATTCACATGATTACTTGTGACCTTATTTCCCAAAATTCTTTCAATGAACCCTTTTGGAACTATGGAATGAAAGTGACGGTAAAATCAATGAGTTATGCCAAATCCTCAAAAACCTACAATGGACCCTTCTGGAGTTATGCATGGCCATTTAGAGTTTTATAGTAACGGCAGACAAGTTGTCTGTAATAATGAAAAAAAATCTACAATAAGTACAAAAAAAAAGTTATTGCAAATATTTGTGTAAACAAAAAATTTAAACACACAATCTTTATTCAAATCATACAAATGACGTCATATGTGATACGTTAGAATACAAATAAAGGTTGAATATCACTGCTTCATGATTCTATCATATTTGTATAGAAGTTCTACTTAGTATAAACCAGAATACAATAATATTTTAATGAATTGTTTATATTTTCACGTTTTCAGTAGATACAAACATAACTATCATAACACAAAGCAAAATATTTATCTTTAGACTGACTCAGTTTAGTTGCACATTGTTAACTGTTGAGATCAGACTTATGATCAAATTTGAAGAAAAACGAGAAAATACCATCTTTAATGTAAAACATAAAAAAAATAATAAATTTATCAACATTTTACTGTACGATGCACAGATAACACTTAAAAAATTAATCATAAATTTAAAAAAAAACTAATTAAGAAATATTTTTATTTTGAATTAAATTTATTAGCATTTTATTTATTTTCAGCTGATTACAAATTCAGTGTGTTTTTTTCAAATAATAAAAAAAAAAATTAAAATAAATTTGTGTTTATATAAAAAAAAATTAAAACTGGAAAAAAGTCAAATGCGAAAACTAAAGCAAATACGTGTTTCTAAATAGATTTATTTGTTTATTTTTAGTGTTTTGTGTAACCTCATAGGTTAAATTTCTGGGACTAACTCAACAAAAACTTGATTGTTAAGGTCTTGTTACTTGAAAAAAAATATAAATTATATGCAAAAAATACTTGAATTGAATATTTACAGTGCTACATTAGTTTCTGAATTTCTTGAAAAAAAAGTTTTGTTATAGTTTTACGAATAACCGGCTCTTGTTTTTTATGATAAGAGAATCAAAAATCAGTTTTAATCTCGATTCTAAAGGTCCTTTATAAGTTATAAAACTTCATAAGCATTATTATTACAGTGTTTTTTTTTAATGAATAATTTAAAGTATTAAAGTAATTAAAAGGAATTAAAGATCAAATCACGAGATAATAAATGGTTACAATATCTAGAATTCTTTGAATTAATTTCATAAGCTTAGTTGATTAAATTAATTATAAATAATAAGAAAAAAAACAAACTTGAATTATAAATATGAATGAAGAAGACTTAGCATTAGCCCGGTCAATTGTGGCCGAACAAGACTCCTCGCCGAGTCCATTGAGAAAAGTAAAGAACCTGGCGGAAGTCCATGAACAACGTAAATTGTTCAGGTGAGTTAAATTACCATGTTTCATTATTAATCTTCACAGATAATGAAACTCACATTGATATTTGAAGATTTGAGACGGGTTTGAAACTCATGTGCAAATTTTTTTCTTATCATACAATCATTTTTTGAATTTTAATACTAAGATAATGATGATTTTTATGACAAAATTCGTTCTTAACAAAAAAAAATATCATTAAAATCTTTACGAGAAATCAAAATGTTTTTTCAATCAAATTTCGTGTCACGTGTCACAAATTAAACCGAATAGCACTCTAATTTAATTCTATTAATTTTCAATCAAGAGAGGTGTTAAAACGTTTTTTTCGCAATAATCAGGAGATTAATAAAAAAAAACTCATAATTGCTGTTTGTAAAAGTTATTAGATAACATTGGATAATGATATACAGTATCAAATACAACATGATTGCATTGATCAATGTCAATGCCTCTCTAAATTACACCCACCTTTGTAGTTTTATGATTAGACATAGCAAAACATTGCTAATAATTGCTTGATATATGATTAAGTCATCATACGTGTTGGGTCATATCAATGATATTTATTAAATAAAAAAATGCACCTGAGTTTGATCATAGTAGGGAGTGCAGGGATTTGGAACATGTTGAATCAAAGCAAGGTAACCTAATGAATGAAAATATCGGTTTGATTAAGAAAATATTATTTTTTAATAATTTACACCTTCAACTCAAAACCAGTAGGCACCACTGGGAACACGGTTTCCCACCGGTCTCTAACTGGCGCCCAACTGGTTTTGGGTTGACAGTGTGGCCATTTATGTACACAAGTTGGGGTCAAGTTTTTAAAAACCAAAAAGGATGAAATTTTTAAGACTCGTCAAATTTTGTCAATATTCCATTTTGAAACTAAATCAAAATGAACATCCCTAATCTGTGATTTGATTAAACACCATTAAAATAAATTGTATGTTACTGTTTTACTGATATCAATTTAACAACTACAAAAAAAATTATTATGCGATAAATTTACCTTGTCAACATAATTCAAGGTACTCTCAATTTTTTTTTTTTTTAATTTAATGTCAATATTTTAATTGAAAACTCGTTCGATATTGTGAGTTTCTAGAATAGTTGAAATTCTTAATTCGCATTTTATTTATATGTATGCCAAATATTTATTATTGTTTAATTGATATAATTTCATTTGTGTGATTCCTTTTTTTACTTGGAAAATCATTGCTTATCAACTTTTTAAATGAAAACCACTTTACAAGAAAACCAGAATCAAAATTTTGTCCCTCCTTGATTTTAACGGTCATTTCATTCAAATTCTGACATCTGACACAACATGCGTAATTTTTCATTTTCACATATCCCATATTCCCATTGTTTTCAATCAGCTGATTCTCATACAAAATCATATGTTTATAAATATAACTTGATAATGTCACGCCATACACATGCAATTTGTAGTTTAGTTGTGAATAAATTTTCGCGATCAATATAAAACTCTTTGAAAATGTTTTGTTTTTTTAAATTAATTGGATGAAATTCTGTTGTTTGAAAGTAAAACATGGTTAAAATTATAACAATGAACTTTTGTAAGATAATCATTTTAGTGAAATAAATTCTTTAATCATTCAACTGCCGAGAAAAGTAAAGAAATAATAAAAAAAAACTTTCTCTTTGATTCCGCGATTAATTGTGTGATTAAATTAGATGTTATGTATTAAAATAATATTGTAAACAAACAAAAAAATTGAATCAGAAAATACTCCTTTCATTATTGAAGTAAAAATGATGTTCATATGAAAATAAAAGGCACTTATTTACAAAATGATAAGATAAAAACTGAAAAAACTTAAAACAAAACGATGAAATTCCTTTAAAAGAACCATCAAATCAAACAGGAAACAAAGAGACTTAAAGTAAATAATGATAAGCAACAATAATAATCATAAAATGAATGGAAATAGTACGAATAGTTCAACGTGTAGTAAAAATAGTAGTCTTGACGACCCAGAACACGATATGGGTCCGAAAATGCCATGCCCAGAAAATCAAGCGGAGTTACTAAGAGAATGGTAAATAAAATTTAAATTTCAATGAAATTCAAATCTGATAAATTATTATTATAAATAAAAGTAATGACTCAATTACTCAATGGACCATGAAATTTTCTTTTAAAAATAATTGTTTTTGTGTTTTTTTTTAACGAATGTAACAATCTCATGATGTGACACGTACATTACTGTAAATATTTTCCACAAAATAGAAAATTTATTACAAGTGTGATGAAATTCACATGAATTTGTCATGACGCGACCTTAATTAATTAGAACAATGAGATTTTTTCAGTTGAAGCAAACAACATCATCAACAAAAACAGGATTAGAGCACAATGAGATTATTTTGCAGACTAATGAAAATAAATCCGGCTTCTAAGAAGATTTGGTTATGTGATCATTTGAATACTAAACATGAGTTATCTTGAAATGCGTTTGGAAATAGAGGTGTTAATTATTAAAGAGCCTTGTGCTAATTTTCAACATGTGTATCTTTGACACCATAACTTAACATGGAATTCTGTATGAAGTTAAATTTGTGTGTTTTGATTTTTAACTTTGAACAATGTCAATGATGTGATAGAATCTCGTCAATACAGATTGTTATTATGCCAATATTAGAGTGTGCTTTGATAGTTTCATTGACCTCAAAGCTTGATTACCATAATTAACATTCCAGTGAGCTAAAATACTAATGTTAAAGTTAATATTAAATAATAAAAGAAGGAAACGCAATTCTATGAACAGTGTTAGCTAGTGCATTTTGTTATATCAGAATTTATTTTATCATTATAACATCTTTCTTGCTATTTTCCTCAACATTTGACCAAATTCTTATTTTCTTAATAATATGAAATGAAAGAATTATTAAAAATATTTATTTAAAACGTAAAATCAATAAAAGACGGACATAGAAGTGCTGCCAAAAGCGCATCCTTTAATAAATGATCTAAAAATAACAAACGCAGAAATTTAACAGATATCATCACATGTTCAAACATTAAATTGATCAAGAAAATTATAATAAAAACGCCAACAATAAATATTGTGAGTAAGTGTATGTCAGTTCAATTTCACTTCATGTTACATTGATACAACATCCATTGAGATACATCTAAACAAATTAAACACAAAATCGCATTTTATTCTTTAATTTAAAGTTAAACCTATTTAGAGAAAAAAAAAACTGTAAAATTATATACAAAAATTATAGGTGTCTGGATTTTCAAGATGATGTTTTTGTTGATGTGTATGAAAAAATGATGATGATGATCAAGAAAATTATAATGTGGGAGATTGGTTTTTCCTTAGTTAATGATAATTTGTTCTTTTACTTGAGATATACTCTTGGGAATCAATTTTCCAAATAAAATTGGACTTAATTGGAAAAAAAAATCACAAACCATATAAAATCCGAAAATTTCCTTATAATTTTTCAGTCAAATTTTTCTTCTTACACCGTTACAGTCAAATTAACATTCAATTTCAAGATGCTTTGTAATTTTTCATTCAGAAATTGTAAGTCGAATTAATTTTATTACGCCTATAACCAGAAATTGCTTGCCAATTATTAATCTAAAAAAAAAATCATCTATCAGCTTGATTCAATAAAAACAATGCATTGTCATATTTCATGTCAATAATACACAGTTTATAAATTTACTTTCTTGATTATTTCTAATATGTAACCTAGGAAAGCCACAGTTCCTAATCAATAGTTTAAAATCAATAAAGATACAATTCAATATTAATAGTTTCATAGGTACAAGTAAACAGATTATTGGCATTTTCATAGAATATGTCATTTAAACTGCATCGACATTTGACGTGAGAGAAAAATTATTTTAAAAGTCATCATATGGATAAAAAATTGAATCAATAAATTTAAAAATGAATTGTTAATCTCACTATGCTAGAGTTTTCCACGAGTTTGAGGACGCTTCCATGAGTTCAAACGTATGTTCAAACTCTAAGAAGCGACGAAAAAATGATTTCCACGGGTTTAAAGTTGGAAAAAAAACATTTCCATGACTTGAAATTGCTTCCACGAGTGTAAGTCAAGTAAATGAGAACCTCCACGAGGAAAGTCCAAAAACTGACCTTGATTTCACAAAACTTTCCTGAAAAATTACAGCGTCTTGTATCTGCGTTCTTCGATTGGACGCTCCAGAGGAAGTTGAGAGGTGATTTACACGAAGGAAAAAGTTGAAAAACAGCAAAAAAATAGGAAGTTAGGGTAAAAGTTAAGATAAAAGTATTTGATGCCACTACGAGGGTGTCGGGGAAAGCTCTTGGGGTCCGAATAATCCCTCATCGAGGCTGACGAGGTTATTGATGAGGTCATTGTTAGGTAAAAAATGAATAGGTTTTAACTGTCCAGCCGATTTTTCATTAAAAGTACTACACTTAAACTTATTTTTCCTTTAAAAATATTTTAATTTCAACTCTAGCCCATTTAAAAGGAGGTACTTTTTCGGTTTGTTTTCTCTTAAATCAAAATCACATAAATTTGAACAAGTTCTTCACATATCTTTGAATTGCTTCTCATCAATACTTCTTAATTTCTTGGACAATCCCACTTTAACCAGATTTTGTGTTAGCTCACATTCAATCAGCAACACACATTCTT
>LN483550.1:87342-145263 GCA_900002565.1 Culicoides sonorensis | reverse complement strand
AAGTTGTAAAAAGAAACACATTTTTCAAAAAAAAAAAAAATTGAATTATTAAAAGTAATTGTCATCCAAGAATTACGCAGCAGTTTCTATGTGATCAATCAATAAATAATTGATTAAATCACAAAAGAGTTTTATGCAAATATTGACAATCATTGTTCTTTGATTCTAGAAGATATCTTTCTTACCAGAAATATTATGAAAACAATATTTGCTTACAATGACAAACGATTGATTTAAGGATTTCTCTTCACTTTAATCCTCAGAGATAATATTTTACAAACAAAAATTTTATAATCCGAATTATTTTTGTAATTTTATAAATATTTCTTCATTCTTTAACTTACTGTCCCTAAAATTAATTACCAAAAACAGGTTATATTGCATTCTTATCAAAAATCGAGATTCCTTCTTTTTTTGTACATGTTTGTATGGCAGTATCACGTATTCTTTTACATCATGTGTTTACAAATATTGTTATTATAAAATTACTACAATTTTTAAGGGATTTAAGATTTAAATGTTCTGTTATGGCCTGTCTGTCTCAATTGGCCATAGAGGCATAAAAAATCTTGTTAAAGTGAAAGAAAATCAGTTAAGCGCACATTTTATTGAAAATCATACAAAATGCCAAAATTAATCTCAATTTGCCTCTGTTTACGGTCTATCATAGTGGCTATACTATTGTTTTCAAAAAAAAAATCGATCTTAATGGTCGATAGTGTAATATGCATTAGATCTGATTGGGGTTTGTACGGTGCAGTGGTTAGCGTGTTGCACTATCAATCTTAAGGTTGGCAGTTCGATTCTCACTCCGGCCATTAAACTTTACAGACTCAGATGTCCCTTTTTACGGCTACTCAATTTAAGTTAAAGGCTAGATAAAGATGGAAACTGCTAGGGATGATAGGATAAAAGTTAGGTCCCTCGGATGATGGTAATGGGAATGCACAATGGGCCCGACTGATGGCCTGAGTGCAGGCTCCATAGTCGCCCCACAAATCTGATCTGAATGTGCATTTCACCTGAAGAGTAAATTAAGTTTTTAAGAAAGAAAATGCACTTTCCAAATTAATTTACAGATACTGTTTTTCAAAACATGTGTGATATTTAACCTTTTAAACAAATAAATAATTTCAACCTGTTCCTTTTAAACTTGAACACAAATATAATAAAATGAAATTATAATATTTGGTTTTATTGATGCAGACAGTTTATTATTATTATTATTGTATAATATTATTGCATATTTTTGGAAATTTTTTTGGTCAATAGGTCAATGTTGATTTTTTTTGTATTACAGATATTAAATGTAATAATTTAATCAAATTTCATTATATTATCAAATATTTGTAGTAGTAATCATTGATTTTATGGTAAAATTTTAAAAAAATATACATTTACATGTACATTAAGAGATTCCTTTTAATTTAAAAAAAATTTCATTTAAGATCAAAATCAAATTGATGATTGTTGATTCAAAGTTAAAAATAGAATTTTTATTATGCATTTGACTTTAAATAACTTTATTTTCTTTAACTTTATTTACGTAAGAGTTCAAGGTCATTTTTCTTTTAATTTGCCCGGAACAGAATAATATAAAAGTCTTAACATTATAAAAAAAAATAGAGGGATTTATAAAAAATGTTCTTTTAAATTAGGCGCTTAAGTCAAGAAGAAGCTACTTCAAAGTAAATTGAAGCTCTAACAACAAATGATATAAATTAATCGACGATGAATATTAAGTAAAGTATTAAAATTTTGTCAACTCATAAATTAAAATTAAGTTGGAATTTATAACAATAATAAAAATGAAGTGTTAAAAAGGGTCGAACGATTAAAGACCACAGGTTAAAAAAAAAATTAGTTAAAAAAACGACAAACGATCTTTAAAATGGATGAATATTTAAGTGATTTGTACAAATTTCGACAAAAACTTGAACGAAGTGATATGAATAAAAATGGAATGATGATCAACGATGATACTTATGATAATAATAATGAGACATCTCCATCATCAGACGCTTCGTCATCCTCATCGCCTGATTACAATAAACGTCTTTTAAGGTTTATTTTTTATTTATTTTGCGAACATTTGATTTGATTTCAATTCTTATAATACTTTACAAAAAAAAATCTTATAAATGTTATTCTTTAATTTACTTTCAGGCGAACAAGAAGCTTAAATGCACCATCGCCATTTCAACAGTTTGGACCATGTGGACGAATCATGAAAAATTCAGCCATGGTTATGTAAGTTTTTTTTTCTTTAAAGTGATTTAATTTAAATTTATACTAAAAATATTTTTATTAAATTAATAGGCAAATACAGGATCCAGCAAGTCAACGTCTGACTTGGTACAAACCACCGTTAGCTGTGTTAGTGATTAAAAAAATTCGAGATCCAAGTGTCTTATCTCCATTTGTACAACTAGTCGAATGGTTGATAGATGAAAAACATATGGTTGTGTGGGTTGAAGCTGCAGTTCTTGATGACCAACTTCTTTTAGAAAATAAGAGATTTCTCAGAATTAAAGACAAATTAGTTACCTTTAAGTGAGTTGATTGTAAAATTTGCATTCTAAAATTTTTTTTATAATTAATTTTATTTTTACAGAGACGGTCGTGATGATTTAACAGATCGAATCGATTTCATTATATGCTTAGGTGGTGATGGTACTCTATTATATGCATCCTTGTTATTCCAACAATCAGTTCCACCTGTGATGGCCTTTCATTTAGGTTCTCTTGGGTTTTTAACTCCATTTCAATTTGATAACTTCGAGGAACAAGTTACAAATGTGTTAGAAGGTTAATTGAATTTAAATTTACTTTGTAAATGTTTTTTTTAAATCAAATTTAATTTAATAGGACATGCTGCTTTAACATTACGAAGCCGTCTTAGATGTATAATTGTACGTAGACCTGACAGTGAAGAAAAAGAATACAAAGACGTGTCTTTAGGTCATGACAATTACACAGTTAGCAATGGCCCAAAACCATCAACTAACATTCTTGTAAGTTATATACGACCATAATTTCAATTTTCGAATATAAAAATTATATTTTTATTTCAGGTCTTAAATGAAGTCGTTATCGATCGCGGTCCCTCACCATATCTAAGTAACATTGACTTATTTCTTGATGGTAAACACATAACTTCAGTTCAAGGTGATGGTCTTATTGTGTCAACACCAACTGGTAGTACTGCTTATGCTGTAGCTGCTGGTGCTTCGATGATTCATCCATCAGTTCCGGCAATTATGGTAACACCAATTTGTCCACACTCGTTAAGTTTCAGACCAATTGTTGTTCCTGCTGGTGTGGAATTAAAGGTAAAAATTTCAAATTCTTATTAATTACAGAGAAATTTTAAAATAAATTCATATCTTTTTAATAGATATCAATCAGTCCTGATAGTCGTAACACTTCATGGGTATCATTTGATGGTCGCAGTCGACAAGAGCTTCGTCATGGTGATAGGTAATTTCTTTTTACATAATTTTAAATGAACAAGCCTGTTAATTTCCTTATTATTAATATTACAGTCTAAGAGTTACTACCTCAATATATCCAGTGCCAAGTATTTGTGCTCAAGATCAAATTTCCGATTGGTTTGACTCGTTAGCTGAATGTCTACATTGGAATGTACGTAAACGTCAAAAGTGCTTAGATGAACTTTCAGATTTGACCGGATCTGGGTCAGAGGACACCCTAGATGATTTGGATCGAAGAATGGAAAGTTTGGAAGCATAAAAAAACAATAAATCAATCAAAATTGAGCCACACAGGGACAAATGATAAAAAAAATAATATGAATTAGTTGTTAAATTTTTAAATGCACGTGGGTGATTTGTGTTGATTGAGTCAGAATTCTTTAATATAATTTTTATTATGCACAAAAAAGTCATCTTTTTAATGCTGTCTATTAATTTGAATTTTAAGAATATTTACGTATTAATAAGTAATTGTTTTTTTTTTTAATTAAGCAATTAATGTTCCCTTGTTAAAGTTACTTAGTATAATGTTGCTTATATTTAAACAAAAATACATTTAATACAAAACAATCTTTAAAATATACAAAATTTAACAAAACATTTTATATCATATAGTGCTGGTTTTACTTTAGATGTTAAAAAGTTGAAAAAGTAAAACGTATGTAGATTTTATACAAAACGCATTCTTTTTAATGTTATATAATGTAATTGTTATTAAAATTTTATAGAAAAATGTTTAAGAATAAGCTTAAAAAAATAAAAGTTAATAAAATATACGTTAAGTTTAAGTTAAACTTCTAAAACATATCTTTTTATGAAAAATTGCATTAAAAATATTTTTAGTTTTGTTGCTCTCTAAAGCATCTGTTATCTCTCACATTCAAATTATGATGCATCGCATGTAGTTTTATGAGTATAGAATGCCTGCCAATTTGATATACAAATAATACTTAAAAAAAATGTGTCACACTTATTGCATTGTATCACAACTATAGCAAAATAATTTTTCAAATGACGTCACTAATGTTGCGGTAAATTTGAAACTGAAAACTCAAATAAAACAAGTACATTTATGCAAGACATGTTCCAAATATTGATTTAATTGGAAGATAATTAATGGCAAAAACTTTTTGGTGAACTAAAATGAAATGAAAAAAAATTTACCCCATTTCATCGAGCATCTTAAATTTTCATTGAGCATTGAATGTTAAAAGTCAGCAAAAATTTTCAATCATCCTCTTAATATTTGAACACCTTCAATCTCAATCATTTTCGTGAACGTATTGCAAATCAGTTATTTTTTTCTGTACCACAAGAAAATCATACTTTACCCTTTTTACAACAAAATTTCATGTATGTCATAAATCACATTTAATATTACCATTAGCATTACAACAAACCATAACCATTTATATTCAAACAAAAACCTTTATTTTCAATTTTGAAAAGGGCAATGTATTTCATGTTAGTATGCATTTCTACCTGAAATTGTTTAGTTGTTACCATCTCGTATAATTTTAGTTGTAAATAACCTGAGATCATCATACATTGTGTTTCACACACACACATACGTACATAAAAATACACCGGAATCGCTACTGTTTTGTTTGTTATTAAATTTGTGTATAAGGAGAGAAAATTCAGTAATAATATTGCCGAAAAAATAACAAAAAATGTTGTAAAATTTCAGTTGGGAGAGCATGTAAATATAAAATGTAAAATGTAATATACTATGCATAAACACTCAAATTTTAAAGACATGCGTACAAAGACAAAAATATTGATTCCATTCTCTGTTATGCTTCTTCCCCATGTTCCCGTTTTTCCAGACAAAGTGCTACGTAATCATTACCGCATAGATTTTTGTTTTTTATACTGAGAAATTGGTGACGTCAATGAAAGTTTTTTTTTTTGGAAAGATGTCCTCATTTTATATGAGGGTGTGTTAGTGTGTATGTGTGTGCATGAGTCAGGTTTTTACTACTTGGTAATACAATAAGCCCAATTGTGGCTTCAGTAAGAAAAATTACACACTCCTGAATCTATCTAATCTGTCAAATTAAAATTGTAGAAAAAAAAAATTTATTGATTTCCTTCGGTTCCCTGTTTGAAGTCTATTGTCTGATTAGTCATGTTTTGAATTAAACACAAATAAAAAAAAAATATTTTATATTTTTTCCAAAAGTTATCCGATTGACCACCCTCAAATAAACTGGAAAACAAAATATTTCCATTACACACATATACACACATTCCCATACACACTGTTTTACAAATCGACAAAGAAAATTTTTTGCACACACCAACACAAGCGCATTCCAAATTGTAAACATTAATATTTTTCACCTATTTAATTAATATACGAAAAAGAAAAAAAACAATTTTCCTCTCGCAAAACCGTTGTTATACTCGTTGCGTCTGCCTCAATCAGTTTATTCTCGGATCTTGCGGTGAATGCATCGAAAATAATTTGCACTGCATCAAAAATATTCAAAAGTAATTTCTCATTTTAATTTTAAATTATTTAACAAAGAATAACTTGAAACAAATAAATTTAACAATCAAAAATAACTTCAATTCTTGTCAAAAACACAAAACTATAAATTATTTAGTTGATTGCCAAAAAAAAAACAAAACAAAGTATAATCGAAACAGATACTAAAGCAAAAAAAATCAATCGAATTTCTTTTTTTTTCGTTACATACACAAATATATGTTTTTTCTCTGATATCTGAAGACATAATATTTTGATTCTCATCACTAGGCAGGATTTTTATGGTTTTGACACATGTGAAGTCATTTTTCATTGAATAAATTTACTTATTTTTAATATTTGTGTTACTATTTTAAGATATCACAAAAAAAAAATCATATACCTATAACTAAGATGTATGTTAAAGTGAAATCCATGTTAAAAAAAAAATACAAGAAAAAATTACATTCAATGAGAATGTGAAAAATTGCGGCAATTATGTTAATGTTATGTGAAAATGATTGTGAGACAACATATAGCAACAAGGATTAACAATTGGTTGTAAAAAAGTGAGAAGAAAAAAAAGTGAATGGTAAAAATAATGATAATTCCGATTTGTGATATCAATTTGTGAATATGAGGATATTCCATCAATAAATGGTCTGAATATCAATAATAAATGAAGTTAAAAATTATAACGATTACTTTTAGTTCATATTTAACAGGAAATAGTTGCAGTTGGAAGAATTTTTATTTCCTGCAACCTAAAATCATTTTCGAGGATTGAATGAAGTTAACACCTCAATTTAAGCGAGTATCTAAATTGAGTCTGTACGTTTCTCACATTTCTTTCCTATGAATAATAAACCATTTAGTTAGTGTTTTTTTTAACACAGAATCTTAAGACCATCCTTGTAATGAATAACTAATTTATTCGTTAATTTTAAACACAATACAGCTACATTAAAAAATTAATATTTAAACAGAAAAAAATGAATTGAAACCACTTGGTTTAACTACAACAAGACTAAACCTCTCAAAAAAAAAACACTCATCCGTTCAAGATAAAAGTACAATATACAATGCAAAAGTAGTATCATGCTAAAACTTCCCTTTTAAACTTATGAATATAAATTTATTTTCCATTTTAGAACAAAACTCAGGAATACGATTGTTTTGTATAGCGATACAATTTTATAAAATGCACTATGAATTATCTTCGCTTAGTGGATTTAACCATAAAATAAATGCCATGTTGAACAAAACTGAATATTATTTTATTTTGTTTTTTTGAATTTCAAATTATAAATGAAATATAATAAAATGCATCAGTTAAAATAATTACTATTGTAATCACTTGTCATGAAATTTCTTCTTCTTTCTTTTTCTTGTGTTTTGTACCATTATTCTTACTTGGGTTACAAAAAAAACAATTAAAAGATATGCTCAAAGGCAATGCCGTTTATTTCAAAATGTTTTTTTCTTTCATTTTACTTTTATCTGAAATGGGAATGTTATTTTTGACATTTTTATTTTTAGCTATCAGTTAACAAAATATATCTTTAAAGGAATTCAAATAAAAAAATGTCAAATATTTTTATACATAAAATAAATAATGGACACGCCTGGTATTTTACTTCAATAAAAATTAGTAACCATAATTTTGTGCATTGCTAACAAAAAAATTCTTATTCTTACTTATTTTTCAATTACATGTTCTAACAGCCTCATATTCCATTATTTCCCCAAACATTTTTTTTACTACTCTAATTTTTCCCTTACGTGAAATTATTCTGAGTATTTGATATGATAAAACCCGGATAAAGAGAGTGATATCATTAAATAAAAATATTTCTCTAAAATATGATTCAATGTGAATTTTTTTATATCATTTTTTTTTTATTTTTAAAGAAGACGAGAGTGATAACGTGCTCTGTTTTCAATAATTGAGATTTAAAGCTTTGAAATTTAAATCCATCTTTGTTTTATCATTATTTTGCATCAATATTCATAAATTTTCTCAATTTAAGCACATTGATGAAATATAGATTAAGTACCTTCTTAAAAAAGGGAGATTATTTTTAATACTTTTTTTCATTGTTTTATGTTTTTCGTGCATTTTCCAAGAATTTAAAAAAAAATACGTATTGTAGTCACTTTCTCTGACCTTCTCTTATTGCCAACTTTCATATTAATTCAAAATTTAATTCGATCTGTTAAAATCCGCTCACGTAAAATTTTATCAAAGTAATAAATAAACAAATAACCACATAAAATAAAAATTAAATATAAATTTTCAATGAAAAGAGAGGAAAAAAAAACGGATTAAACATTAATCCTATTAACTTTCCATGAATATTGTCTCGTTTCTACTTTTTGCTCATTTTATGATTAAATGAAGGTAAAACATTTAAAATCATTGAACATTAATATTTTAAGTGAAACCAAATTTGATGATCAAAATCATAATACCTTTTTTTCTAATTTCAATTCATGTTAAATCGATACCAAATCCGTTTTTTTTTTGTAATATCATCAAAATAGCTGTCATGTCCTTAAACCAAAATGATTGATTGATGATTGCGATTTCATAAAGTGTAAATAATCGAGTATTGTAAAAAATTATTTAATTTAGAGGTTTGCATTGAACACGTGTTTCAGAATTAATTCAAGAAATATTTAAAGAAGTCCCTCAAAGGACGTAAAAAAGATCAAAAAAATTAATTTGTGTTGATGACAAGAATCAATGATAAAAATACTTTACACCCCTAAATGATTGGCTAACTCTTAAGCTGTCAAATTATTGTTAATTTATTTATTTTTTTCTGTAAAATTACAGCAATGTCCTTCATAAAGAAATAAAATACATAAAAAAATGCACACATGGAAAAGTGTCTAAAAAAATTATTGTAATAAATAAAAGGAAAAAAAATGAAATATAATCCAAGTGTCAAAAAAAAGTAAGAAAAAAAAATAAATATAAATGATGATGGTTAATGAAAAATAATGACGTTAAAATTGAGGTCGAAATGCAGTATTTATACTTGGCATACAGTAAATGTGATTAAAGAAATATATTAATAAAATAAATCATATAGTTGAATTGCTTCCATTTTTTTCTATAAACGTAAAGAAAAGTAGCATTGTGTGAATCATTGCATCAAAAAATATATAAATTACAAATAATAAGGATAAAAAATGCCATTTGGTAGAAAGTCATTAGAAGTAATTACATTGCCAGGAGCAATATTGGCATACAAGTACAGTCAGTTTAGACAACGAAGACGTGAACAAGCAAGTCGTAAAGTAACAGAACGTGAACTCACAGCTTTGCATCATAAAATTGTAAGTATAATATAAAAAAAAATAAACTAAAGTTATCATGAAATCCTTAAAAATGTGTGTGTGTAATAAAATCTCTTCTTGTTTACTTGTGTATTAAAGGAAGCAAACAGTAAGCCAATGTAAATGCCGTAAAAAGAGGTGTATATTCGATTCATGTGTTGATATTTATATTAAATGAGGTTTTTGACTGTTGTTATATCAAGATTTTATTGGTTATTTTAAACTTCTTTTTACTGATGTGTCACGATTTTTCATCCCTCTTATGTGTACTTGTGTGTAAAAAAAGCGATGTCATGAACATATTCACACACACTTTTGTAGTTTATGTGTGAATATGCAATACGAAAGTTTACTTATCGATTCGAGTAACATAATCCAAGTGAATAGTTGTTTGAAAATGTTTACTTATCGTCTTGAATTACAACTAACATGTTTATTTTCATGAATTTGTGTGGGAAAATAAAGATGTAACGTTTAATACTTTTCACTTGATAAATTTTAACATGATTTGTGTTGGTCATAAATTTAATTTTTTATTGACCTCAATTTTGGGAAAAACTGTCATTATGAATATGAATTGTACATGCTTGAATACAAATCTCAAAAATTCATATAGCATTTTTGGTATGAAAAATTAGTGCGAAAAATGCAAGAATTAAAATTATGGTAATTTTTCATTGCATTTTTTTATATAATAATATAATCAATAATACATTGTACGAAAAAAAACACAACTCATCAATTTTTCTTCCTTTCAACATGAAATTTATAAAATAAACATATTTGTCCAATTTTTTTTCATATGTTTATGAAGTGTCAAGTAAAAAGCGATAAAATTTTGTGTATTTTGTCCATTCACATATAATTTGTGTTGAAATTGTGACTGTTGGATATTAATAATAATTATTTTGACAAAAGAACAGAGAAAAAAACATTTAATAAACTGCTTATATTTATTAATATTAGCTGGTTTTAGTACAATAATAGCAAAGAAAGGGGGAAAGAAAAATGTTAATACATTTCATAGTAAGACCAAAGAAAAATGCGAAGAAAAAAAAAGAAAAATGAATTGAATTATAATATAATTGTATTGCGTGTCAATGAGAAATTCATTCATTTAAACCTGTTAATGTTGTATTGTACCTAGTAAATTTTGTGTGAAAATAAGCTTATTTTTATGTATTTACAAAATTTTACTGTGAAAATCTTTTTTCTTTTTTTTAATTTCTTTGTTTTTTTTCTTAACTGGTTTCATTTTCACAGTTAAATTAACAAAAAAATAATGTTAGTCACATTAACCAGAAAATGTAAATTTCACCATGTCCATAGACAATCAACATAAGCGCATTTCCACAAATTGAATTGTTGAATCTCTCAGTGGCGCGTAAATGCATAAAAATAAGACCTATAAAAACCACCCGAATGTTTGTCTGCATGATAACGATTCAGACTAAATACCAGAAGTGATTTCAAACTCGAGGGATGCGATAATTGAAACCCACCCTGAAAAAATGGATTCTCTTAAACAATGAAATAATCAAAATAATATGTAACAACTAGAGAACCGAAAAGTTGGTCTTCGATGGCCTGGACAACAGTACAGACCTTTGATGTATCACATTTAAACTCCTATAAAATGATATGAACTATAAAATATACGAATCGTTTGTAAGAGTAAGATTTCGCATACGTTATCGTCATAAAAAGTTAAATTTTGAACAATTCTTAAGCCAACTAGCGAACTCAAATTCCGGTTCATCACTTGATGGTGCAATTCGTCTAAAAAGTTTTGAAATAAAGCCAAAATATCCACAAATTGGTAATTTTAGTAGTTAAAATTCACACTGAGGTAAGGTTTATTACGATATTGGAGGGCAATTTATCGTGTATCAATTTACTTGAACAACAGACACACGAAAATTGTATTTTTTTTTCAAATCGACTAACGAAGCAAAAATTGAGCTCAATTTAAATAATAATAAAAATAATAAAGAAATAAACGAAAGTTAAGGGGTTTAAAAAGAAATATTAGTTAAGGTGTTTATTACTTATTTCATGTTAATATAATTTTTTTATTATAAAAGGGTAAACTTCATTTTTATTATAACTATTTTATAAGAAATTTTTTAATAGAATGGATTATGTTTGTCATGACAATTACAAAAAGTTCGAAAGTCATAAAAAATTATATAATAAAGAATAAACCCTTATGAAAAAGGTGTTGAATTACATAATTCGTTGTCTATTGAGAAAAGACAATTCAATAGAATTCCATTTTCACACTCACTTCTAGAATAGTTTTCACAATTTTCTACAGTAAGATAAAAGTTTAATTTAATTTCAAAACTTTATAAAGAATAAAATAGATAAAATATTTCTTATCATGAATAGTATTTTCAAAGTATATGAAAGTCAGATGTTATTAGATATGTGTGAGAAAAATTCAATAATAAACTGATAGCTAACTAGAGAAAATTAAATAAAACTTGAATTGAATTGCATCCGCAATTGAAAACTATGGGGAAAAATTTATTGAAGACAAAATTTACAGATGAGAGATAAAATTTATAAGAACTTTTTTCCTGAATTCTAATATTATGAAATATTCTTCTATTCGCTTTAAATTTGTAGAAGAATTTGAATTAAATAAGAAAAGCTACAATAAATGAATGTTCCAAGAGTCTGTCCTCCTTTGAATTGGCTTAAATTATAAAAAAATTCATCAAACATTATGCATGATTTTTTTTTTTGATGTTTTATATCGTGTTTAATTGATGGATTATGTTATTTTTTTCCAAAATGTTTATGAAAACTTTAAAGTTTTTTTTGGTTTGAGAAGTTTGAGCTTAGTCACGAAATATAGTTTTCTTTTGCTTAAAAATGTCCGTTTTGTAATGTTTTTATTTTTTATGTAAGTATAAGCAATTTTGAACGATAAAATAATAAAAATTAAAAAAAAAAATGTTCTTTAACCTTAGACCTTAATATACATTGAACGCTGGCAGAGATAGGGTTAAAAGAAATTCTCATCAAAAAAACTCATATTTCAGAACAAATCAACATAAAAATAACACGAATCAATCCTGTCATATAAAATGTCCAAATCATTCAATCATTTAACGTTTAAAAAAACTCTTATTGAACTCGTTATTGAAAGAATTCGTTGTTAATTCAACAATACATGATTTTAAAAATTTAAATGTTTTTATAGCTTCGAGTCATTTTTAAGTGATTGATTGCATAACTTCAATATTTTTACCCTTGCTGCAACAAAAACTTTTTATAATCAATTGATGCATTTGTACCATCACATTTTTATTCCTTGTCACTCATCATGTTAAATCAATATAAGAAGAAATTGAAAGAAGAACTATTTTAACATCATGGATTATAATGGCTTGCAGAGTATAAAATTCTAGATAATTAACGGTTTGTGATTCCTTCCTTAGCTTGGATGAAAAATGACAAAAATTTGAAAAACTCATATTCATAGATAAAAAAAACTATAATTTTTTTAATGTTCTTAACAAAGATATCCCTTTCTATTATATGAAGAAATAGAATAAAAAAGTTTTGTCAGCGATGATTGATTTATGTGTTGTGCAATTTGAACTTTATCTAACATAAATCATTTATTTCTATTATTATTCCGACACATATTCAATTCACGTGATATCAGATTTTTATTTTACAGTTAACTCTTTTATTTTTACATGAAGTAAACATTAGAAGACAATTTGTAATTGACTCTGTATGTCTGATATTGACTCAAAAATGATTTATTTCAACTTGAATACAAGAAAATAAATATTATTGCAATACTTTTCATAGCACTACAAAACATGATTATCGTATTACAATAAGCGCCATGGATAAAAGTATAAAAAGGAATTAAAATAAATAGATTGAACTATCATTCAAAATCGGATATTGTGTGCGTGAGTTAACTGTAATCTAAAGCTAATCTGGTATTTATTTTGTCTGTCATTGTGCATGAACTTACAATGAATTACGTGTAATTTGATATTTTCATTTCCTTTGAAAATATTGCCGTCATCTTCTTGACCTTTGCTAATATATTTTTATATTAAAACTAGTTCAAAATGGTTAATTTCTTACAAACAATTAATTCTTCCTCTACACTTCTGTGTTTTTTTTCCTAAAACCGTTATGATGATGATTTTTTCTTGACTTGAAATGATTCCAAACCGTGTCACTTCGTAAAATTTGTCCACATACATACACCTTTCTGTTTGGGTATGTTAAGGCCTAAAAATTTTTCTCTGTTGAAACACGTGCACAAGGAATATTCCAAATAAACAGTCAAAATAAATCAATTAGTATGTGCAATTCTGAAGAGAACTGAAAATTATTTTATCAATCAATACTTCAGACATTGAAAAAAGACTCCATTAAAATAGTCATCAAATAACAATTCATTCCATTTTTATTTCGTTTATCATCCTCCCATTTCCATTCAATTAATTTTCCAATCATGTACAACTAGGCAATAATCTAAATGGATCAATATGCATTCAGTGATGAAGTGAAAATACAAAATAAATCACTCAATTTCAATTCAATTTTAGATTAAATTCCTGCAATCACTCGTTCATTTCTACTTTAATTATATTATTTATCTGTACATTTCTCGGTATAAACAAACTAAAATAAATAAATATACAGAACCGCATATCAATGAATGAATTCATTATCTTTATTTTAATGCTTACATAATAAATCTATGTGGGTATATGTGAAATAAATATAAATTTTCAATATACCTGTATGATATGAAATGATGTGATGCGTTCTCTGATTATTTTTATTCTTCCTTGTGTATATTCCCTCCTTCACCTCTGGAATCGAATTGAATATAAAATAGACATAAATTTAAATTATCAATGTAAAAGATCTGCTACTTTCTGTATTTTTATTTTTTTAGTACCAATATATATAGTCATCATTATAATGCTCAATTTTATGTGAAAATACTTTCTTCTTGTTTTTCTTCACATATTAAATGCTATAAATATTGTGCCAAGAAAGGAGCGAAAAGAAAAAGTTAAATCAATTCCAAGTCAGTATTTTATTTAGTTTATCTTCTTTCTCTTATATTGCTAATGGAATCCTGTCTGTGTTGTTATTGCATATTTTGTATCACATTAAGTGTTATTATTACTTTAAAAAAAATAATTGTCTGATGTATAAATTTATGTTTTTTGATATCTAAAACTGATAAAAAAAAAATTACTTAAAAATATGATTTTTCTAAATATGATCCATAATGGATGTCATCATTAATCTAAAAGACTTCGAATCATTTATTAAAATTACTTTACATGGACGATAAATTGACAAAGTTTATTATGTCGATTTAAATTTAAGTTTAACAGAAGCTTATCGTTACACCTACATGAAAATTATCGAAAATGGCTAAAAATAAGTTTGAATCATTAATCAAATCTAATTATATGATGCAATATCTACTGTTTATTATTCTCTTAGATTACCTTGCTTATGAGTGTATTCAGTAAATTAAATACAAAAGAAAACTATAAAAATAAAGTGAAAGTCACTTCCTTCCTTTTCGGTTTTATTTTCCCTTATTTCTGGTGACACGACCTTGACATACCGATAATAAACCATTTTTACCAATGACACGTGGGCGCTTAATAACAATAATAGTAATAGTTATATCTCGACCATTTCTTCGTTTTCCCTTCTTGCTAATAAACACATCTGGTATCCAATACTAAATTGCGTTATGGAAACATTCATTGATTTACTTTATTATCGGTACTTTAACAGCTTGGGATTGAACATAATTCCCTTTTTTCTTCTTTCAATAAAATCAAATAAAATGGTGCCATCTGGCACATAATAAAATTTTTTGAAATTAACCGATCCTTTAAGTTAAAAATGGTTCAATGGTTTACCTTACCACATTTTTAAATTAAGAAAAAAAATCAAAACAGTGAAATTTTTGACCCAAATCACGGTATTGCAGTTCATAATGTCAACGAAGAAAATGAAAACACCCAGTTTTTTACATTTAAAATTAGATATTTCTAATTGTTCCACTTTTAATATTTTCGTTAAAATAATATCTATTTCTGGCATCATTAAGCACCAATATTTTGGTACAATGAATTTAGAGCAATTTAATAAAATAGAGAATAAATAACATGAAGTATTTGCACTAGCAACTGATCAATTTTAATTATAATTGATTTGCTGTTCAAAAATGGAGAATTTAAAAAAAAATATTTTATAAAATATTAAAATCCATATAAGTGCAATGAACGGAAAAATAATGTGCATTAGTCTTTGTTTAGTTCTTTAAAATATCTTAGTTTTAAATTCATTTTTAATTAATATTTAAATTCCATTCTATCTATTTTAATTCTCGTAAGAGAATAAGTCGATTATGTTAGTAAAATGCAAAATCCTTTGCAACATTTTCTCATTTTTTAATATAAATTGTATGTAAAACAAAGAAGATTATAAACTGCTGTTGGAGAATTTTTTTTTTTTGTAAACTTATAATACTAGCAATGAATAAATAAAATAAAGAGTAATTACTAATTTGTTTTGTGTCTCCCATAAGAAAATCAGAGTTACCAAACTTTTATGATGCACTTTTTAAATTAGAATGATCTTCATTTTGTGCAACATGTATAGCGTGATTTTCTTCACTGATTTTAACACATTAAATGTGGCACATTGGGGTACTGGTAGTGAATGCACTAGAAGTATCCATGTGTGGAGGTTTTTCCTGTGTTTTTAATTTAAATTTAAAAAGACTGTGAATTTTAAAATATCACCACTATTGCTCAGATTGTGTAAAAAAATGAGAAATTCTAACCACTGGGCGGTTTAGAAAAGTGCATTTCGATGGGACTCGTTTCATTGAATTTAATGAAGTTTTATTTTTAATAATTATAAATCAATAAATGGCTGAATGTTTCCATTTACAATGGCGGTTTTTTTTAATGATGGAAAAACCCGCCATTTTGAAAAAAAACGGTCATTTTGAAAATAACCGCCATTTTGATAATTTTTGAAAAAAAAAAATTGAAAAAATCGGATATTTTAGGCTTTTGACTGTTTTCAGGCTTTGGAGCCTGATCTCTGAGCCCACTCCTTGAATCAAATCTAAGAGCTAAGTTCATTTTAGTAAACTGCTCCATCCAACAAATCAAATCAATTTTTAAAATTTTTAACCATTTTTAACGATTTTTGAGGCTTTTGAGGCTCTGGAGCCCAATCTCAAAACTAATGAGTTTAAAATCATCCTTAAGACTTCTTCTATCTAATAAAAAAAACCCGATCTCACTCCGATGGACCATTCCGGAGTAATGGATAGCGATCAGTAGTCAGACCTACAGAGTGACGGCGGACAAACCGTCTGTAATAGTGCATTTTTTCTTACGAAATGCACTAAAAATAAAATGCAAAACATTTTATCAAGAGGTGTTTTAAACCAAAGGAAATATTGAAGGATTAGAAAGCTCTACAAATTTTTCACAATTAACTTACATTTTAATCCCACTTAACACTTAAGGAAATTTCTACCGAAGAAACCTTATTAAAAAATTAAAATCAATCAATGTCGATGATTTAAAAAGCTTCACAATAGTCGAATATCAGCTTTTTTTTTAGTAGTGTATTTCGTAAGAATAAATGCACTATTACAGACTGTTTGTCCGCCGTCACTCTGTCGAGGCGAGGTCGGGCTTTTGTAAGATAAAGGAAACCATAATTATTATTTATAACTAATTAGTTTTGCTATTGGGCTCCAGAGCCTGAAAAGCTTAAAACCCCAAAATAACCGATTTTTCTAAAATGACTGTTTTTTTATTTCTTTTAAAAATGACAAACTTTATTCAAAAAATTCAAAATGGTGGAATTTAAAGAAATTTCATAAAAATTTTAAAAATGACGGGTTTTTTAAAATAAATTTTAATTTTATTGAATGAAAGGAGTCCGATCGAAATGAACTTTTCTAAACCGCCCAGTGCACTTTTTAATTTTTTACTCAAATTTCTCTTTTTTTACATTTATTTTACATTTACACTCGAAACTCAAACGAAAATGCAAATAAAAAGAATGAAAAATCTTGCCAATAAACCATAAAATAAAAAAATTATTCTAATTTTTTATTCATTGTTGATTTATGGGACATTTATTAAACTGATTTTTTTTTTATATTTCCACATTGATTTTTGGTTCAATTCATTTTTTTGTTTTTTTCAAATAATTTCATCAAACAATCAATAAACTTCAACATAACTTAATTATAAGCCTAATATCTCCCAATAATAGCAATACTTTAAAAATAAATAAAAGTAACTTTAGGTAACATTTTAAATTTAGGTTTTGCTTCAAATTTGATGAAACCTTTCCATATCAATTTATTATTTACAATTACAAACTACAAAAAAAATATAAAATCAATTTATTAATAAAATTGAAAAAAAAAATATAAAACAACAAAATAATAAAAGGTACGTGAAAGTGAATGGTACCATGAGGATTATTATTTTCCATTATAAATAAAAAGACATAAAAAAGCATAAATATGCCACATGAAATAATTCTCCTCCACATTTTTTTGGTTATCATGAAATTATGTCTTTATTTTTCATTTTATCTGTTAAAAGAACTTTTTTTCTTTATTTTGTCAGGTGAAATTTGGCAAAAAGGAAGTGACATAGGCTCATTGTTATAAATAAAAGCATTAAAAAGTTTTTACGTATTCATACATTAAAAACCGCAAAACTTTTTTTATATTTAATTTTATATGTGAGCTCATGTGTTAAAAGAAACGAATGGTAATCATTGTTGTGATCATGCAAAATACTGACATACTCATTAGGATTGCTCACACTAACTTTATATCAAGTCTTAAATGTAAAACAAGAATTTACCAGTGAGCAAACATGAAAAATGGAGAAAAAAAATCAATAGTTGATTGTGTGTGTGTGTGCAAATGTGTCAGTTTTGGGAATATAACAAAAGAAGGTACGACAAGGTGTCAAGAACAAAAGAATAAATGTTTAACCTTGTGGAAGTGTAACATTTGATGTCTAAAAGCTGTCTCAATTTCAGGGAAATATATTTTGGTGGCTGTCAATCGAAAAGCAAGTGTAAGGTACCAAGGGAAAATGAAATTTGTTGCAAACACAAACAATGTTTACAGTTAGAAAGTTGTAAAGTAGTAATTCTGTAGTAAAACCAAAACTGATGTAATTAAATCTAGTCAAATGATTAAGAATTCATTAAAATTTGGCACTCTTCATATAAATATGTTACCTCATGTTTTTATTTTCAAATAAAACATCAATAATGAATGTTATAACAATGACATATTGTATCAATAATAAATTTAGTTTTGAAAACTGTCGGCAAATAATGACAAAGTTCAACTCTAAAAATGTCACAAAAAATTCAAATGACAATTAAGATATTTCAATTAAACAATTCCTTCATCAAGTTCAGATAGTCAAATAACTTAAGATAGCCAATTATGCAAATAATGTTTTCATTCAATGGAATAATCAATGTCTTTTAATATATTGTTTGAAATGACAGGATAAAACAATTGGATATCTCAGAAGCACACACACACAATATCATTTCAAATGATATCCACATAAAAAATAAATAAACAAATACTGTACGTCAAATATTTGAAATCCAAATAACCAAGCTATACAAAAATTCTAATACATAACTTTTGTCTTGAGCTTTTATACATAGATTTTTGTGGCATGATAAAAGAAAATTTGTCTATTATTACCTAAGTCTATTTCCTTTTCTGTTTTCATTTGATTTTACGATATGTCTTGCTTTTAGTTATTTTGATTGTAAAATAAATACATTTTCAGATATCATAATAATAAAATAAAAGAAGAAGAAGAGCATTATAATGCTTATTTCTACTGGAATTGTCGGAGTCTTTCTCTACTTTTGATTTCGAGTTCCAAGACTTTTGTGAACTTGCTTTAAAGTCCTTAGAAATAAAATGAATCAATGAAGAAAATCTGACGTTTTTTGATGACTCAACGTTGATGAAGATGGAAAATTATGATAGTGGTATTAAATTTTGTTCTGATTAAGTTCATGAACTTATCAAAATGTGCTCATGAGTTATTTACTGGTAAATGTTTGAAATTTTCACTCACCTTATCTACATTTTGATTTACGTCAAAACTTCTTTATGTATTTCGAAGAAAAAAATATAATAATAAAAATAAAAATAAATCGTATGAAAAATGTGTATTATTATTCTTGGCATTAGCGTCTAATTTATTTATTTACATTTGAATTTTTCTGTTTTTTTGTTCATAGACATAAATTTAAATTAAGTTGTTCAAAAAAAAATTTCTTTAAATCCTCTTTTTTATTTTTCAATTAATATACTTACCTGGACTGTGCTTTGCACATAAGAGAGACATTTTTATTTCATTTAAGGATCAATACCTACATTCTGATAAATTTTTATCGTATTTTTCTTTTAAAAGCATTTTTATGAACAGTTTCAACGTAAAATATCAAAAATCTAATAAAAATTGTTTTCTTCATGATACTTTTTATTATATTGTAATAAGCTTAACCATATAATTTTGTATTATTATTAACTTTCCTGTATACTTTTTATTCCTACCTTACATAATTTTATTAAAAATTACAATAATAATAAATTAGAATTATATACCTTTAGTTTGAGCAAGGATAATTTTCCATAGCATAATCTGTTACATTATTACTTTCATCAACATTTTCTTTAAAAAAATCACGGTGATATTTTGTAAGAGCCACGACACGTTGTATAACAAAATCAAATTTAATTTAATTTTGACATTATAAGGTTTTTGTGTGTATCACCTTTCTTACGATTATGCCAATGTTATAAAAATTTTAAATATCCCTCTATAAAAAATATTCTTATAACAAAAGATGCATTGTAAATATTTTGTTCAATATTATAGTTAATATATAAAAAATTCCCCTTATTATTACTGTTTTGCTTGAAGTAAGTCTAAATAATATCACATTTATGTCACAATATTCCTTCCGAACGGTGGTTCAGTGTTTGTGGTTAAATAAAATTTGCCACGCAATCTGTAAATTATAGTAATTTTCATTGAATGTGTAACATGTGAAAATATGTATAATAAAAAAGCATAAACACAGGGAAAATTTGATGAGGGAGAGAAAAAGACTAATTAGTGTAAAATAACATCAAATATGGTTCAGTAAATATTTAATTTAACTTAATTAAAAAAAGGAGACTTTTACCTTTTATCAGCTTTCATACCCATATAAGCAGTCATGTTACTAGTACAATTTTTATTCTCAAGTTCTAATGCAGCTTCACATCGTTCTGCCATAAATGCTTTAGGTCGTCGCACTGACTCGACAAAATACACCCATGCTCTTTGGTGACTACATCCCACTAGATATTTTTTATTCATGATTTATGAATTTTTATTAAGTTTAATGTACTTTTTTTCTACTCATCAGTGATAATACACTACTTACATATAATACCCAACCATCGATTTTTTGATGTTTCTTCTTGTACACAGCCGGGTTGTAGTGGTGTTCCACCATTGGGAAAGAAATCCGCATGACCAAGTGCCCAAGGATAACCAAATACACCACCATCTGTGTGTATGACGTCAACAAATTTGGCATCACCATAACTTAAACGACCTGTTTCACCACCAAACATGTACAGAGGAAAAGCTGGATCCAAGCCTAAAATATTTTTTATTGTTATTACGATTTTAAATTCACTTTTATAACAAAAAACATATTAGATGGCATTTTTTCTGCAACTATTTGGAAATCTTTTTTATTCTATTTGATTCAAGGTAAAATTCTGTTCTCAAATTATAAGCAATTGAATAAGAACTGATAAAAATATCTTTTTTTCCTTCATTTCTACAAATAAAACACAACAGATTAGAAAAGGAAATTACTTTTTCTTTCTTCCATATTTAGAAGGAATATTTTCACACAATGATATCTATTTAGGCTATCACTAATTTTTATCTTTCTTCAAAATTATGTGTCTTGAGAATTATTCACAAAAAAAAAATCCACTTCAGCGAACAACATCAATTACTGTAAAATTCATTTTATCACGTTACAAAAGAAATTTTCATTTTCATTTTAGACAATAACATAATAATACTCATATAATAAAAGAACTTATTTTACATAACTTGATCTTGTATAAAATGCACTTAAATTCAGACAATGAACAACTAAGTTTTTTACACACAAAAGACATTTAAATGAATCTGTCCTGCCTTTTATTTGTATGTCAAGTCATTTTTATTTGTCTTTTGCTTTTAGATTCGAGAAATTTATTGAATGACATTATGCCATGAATATCAAAATAATTGTTTTAGGATATTGGTGACTTAATGGAACTGAGAATAAAAGCTAAAAAGAAAAATACATACAATTTGCTTTTAAATCTAAAATACATTGATATTGTTGGTCATTTTGAATGACATTAATTGTAAAAAAAAAGAGAAATAGGAATAGGAATTAATTTGAATTCTATTGAAATCATTTCTTTTTTTCTTTTACGAATTCAAAAAAATATACACTTTCAACCCAAAACCAGTGGGGAACCAGTAGGACACAGTGAGAGGCCAGTGGGACCATCAAGAAGCTCGAAAAAATTAATTAAGAAAAAAATATGTATGTACTGGTGTCCAACAGTTGGCCGTACTGGGGTCCCACTGGTTTTGGGTTGAGAGTATAACGTTTTCAGGTGGTCTTAATGAGTGACTTCAAATTTTTAAATTTATGCCATAAACCGCTAGAAATGCGAAAAATTTTTTAAAGCAAACACCGTGCAAAAACCCCGAGTTAATCGCCTAGCACGGTGTAGCTAGTAGTGTCAGACTGAACAATTCTGAAAAAGGAATATTTTTCAGATAGCTATCATACGACTCAACTTCAAATAATAAAAATTTTTTGAATTTTCTATAAAAAAGAAGAAGGAAAATTTTCTCACTGTCAGTTTTAGTATGACGTAAAGTTTGCATTATGAGCCATTAAATGATCCTTGTAAAAGTTTCAATGATTTGAAAAGTAATAAATATTTTATAACATATAATTAAATTGTTAAAACAAATATAAAATGTTATAAAATTTTACCAAAATAACAACTAGAATTACCTTGAAAAGTATAGATGAAAAGCAATAGAGAATTCCATTAACATTACATTGTTTTTATATTTTCACGAAATTCCAATATAAAATTATATTACACTTCCTAGTCGAATTACCTCATAAATTTTATTTAAAAAGTATTATTTATATACTTTTTTTTACCTTACATTCTTTCTCCTCGTAAATTTTAAAATTGTATAAAATACAATATTTTTACAATCAAAATAAATTTATATGGAAGACATGAGTAAGTGTTTTGTTTGCGATTAAACAAGAAAAATTTTGTGTGAATATAAATTAGTAATTTCCTGTTTTTCTTTCATTCACATATTTTATAATTTATTTTATTCATAAAAGCACGGACATCCATTTAATGTATACATTCATTTATGTAGAAAAATCATGGGAAATGGAAGTGAGCACTTTTTTTTTCTATTTTAATTTATTTTATATTGAGCATTGTAACACGTTTTTCCGCAAACTAAACCAAACTGCATAAAAATATTTTCATTTTGTTTAAACATTATTGTGTGACACATTCATACTTCATTTAAAATGAATGCAAAACCTTTTTGTTGAAATAACAAGGATTATTTAACAGCTGTTGTTGGTATGATGACAGAAAATTAAAATTTTTGCACATATTTAATGTAAATGGTTATGAAAAATTAAATCAGTGATTTGAGCTATTCATGTGGAAACAACTTCCTTACCTGTTATCCTTGGTAACATCATACCCCATTCTTTCAGTGTTTTACCAATGTATCCTGCAACCTCGGCCCCTAAACTAAAACCAATGACATGGACATTCTTCAATGGAACACCTGATAAAATTATGAAACGAAGGAATCTGGCAACATATCGACCGACTCGTGGTCCATTTTCAACGGCATTCACATACCTATCAATATGACATTAAAAATGAATCAAAATTAAAAAGTTTTTTTTTAAATTTACCAAGGTAATGCTGTTATCGGTGACCAATCAACCAATATAACATTATAGTCTCCAACCTCTAGAAAAGCTGTTTAAATGAGAAATTTAATATCAAGTTTTTAAATGAAATAAATTGTAGAAACTCACCATCTCGCACTTCTTGACTACTTTGATTTTTGCCACCTGGTGCTCGCTCTGAAAAGCCATGCAAATACACAACAAGTGGATTTGTTTTATTCAAATTTGATCTATCTAGTCTCTTATGGTCTGACACATACAATAAATTTGCTTTGGTGGGATTTTTTCTTCATATAAATAAATAATACGCATAAGAAATATTTCTAATTTATGTAATACTTCCACATACCTAGTATACAACAAAAATTTAATATCTTTCGGTTCACGAATTTGACAACAATTTTCACAATCGCCTCGTGGCGCTGGTGAATACATTAAAGGAGATCCGCCTACAAAAATAAATGACATTAATACATTTTACATTACAAATAACCAGTCGTCTCCACAAAAATTCTGTCAATATTAACAATAACTTAGTTTGAAATCAATCTTAAATTATTTTTCCTCAATTTTATTTTACTCCGTTTTTTTTCTAGCTCAAATCAGAAATCAGAAACTTTTCATATTAATATGCAAACAAACTACGTTTCATATCATTAATATAACGCCCGCTTTTCATATACGGACATTAAATACGAAAGAGGTAATACAACAAAATGAGCGATAAAATAAATATTTGAATTCCCAAATCGGTGATAAAATCTATGCTTTATTTGTTTTTCATATCAAATTGCATACCGTTTAAACGGAATCAAAATAAAATTAAACTTAAGCTGATAATAATAATAATACTGAAATATCACACTGTACAAGTAAATTAATATTAAATGACTTAAATTCTGTTTTTTTTTTTGCATTTTATATTACATTTAAATCTATAAATAAATAAATTTGATGAATCATAAAAATAAATAAAAAGCGGAAGTAAAATTAATTGTGATATACATTCAAAACTGATATCCATATAAGCGGAACGATGAACGTCATAGACTTTGAAGTGAAACTTTATGTCAAAAAATGTGTAATTTTGACCTGTTACGCGAAAGATGGCATGTCCGGTGAAAAATGTTGATTTTATAGATACTTTTTTTTTAATGGAAATGCACATTTTACACTATCAAGGTGAATCGGTAGGATATCAGTTGAAATTTAAAATTGATTCACTTGAAATTAACCTCATTCATTCATTTTAAGAGTTTTCCAATTCAATATCAGTAGAATTTTGAAAAATTTAATGAAAAATGAAGAAATTAGGTTGCATAGGAAAAATAATACTGAGTATTGCATGACAAAATATACTTTGATGTTAAAGAAACATGTAAGGAAGATAATTAAATTAAAATTAACCCCTAGAGACATTTTTCAAAACTAATGTAAAATTTCAAATACTTTCTTAGTTAGCTTGATCTTCTATACGCTTTTCATTTAACAATGTAAATGAATCTCAGGTTGCTGATCAAATGCCACTTATATGTTGCTTGTATTAATTTTCTCATCACCATCAACATCTTTTTCCATAAGCACAACAAACACAATTAAAATTCACTTAAATGCTAAAATGACCTAGACGATACCAATCTGACAGTGATCAAACCTTATGCAAGTCTTTATTTGTTGTTTTCATAAATCACCATCATATTTCATGTCTAAATAAAAAATAAACGATAAGAATTGAAATCAATATTGAGTGTGTTGTGCAGAGGTGGTTGATATTCACGTAGATAGACATATAATTGCATTATCATGTTATCACATGAAAAGAAATACTATAATTGTGACGTTCAAAGACGATGTACAACAATAAATTATCTAATAATAATGCATAAATATAATATTTTACTCACGCGACTATTTAACATTTCAAATGGAAGCCACTTCACTTTTTTTCATGTAGTATATACCTTTCTTGACCCTAATTAATAAGTTTGATGTCATTCATAATAGACATTGTTTATGTTGAGGTGTTGTCAGGTGCATTTTAAACTTGCAATTATTTGTTTTGTTGATTTTACAAAGAATATATAAAATTTTTTTTGAGTTAAATTGAGACGTAATTTTCCATTCAAATTTCACAAAAAAAAAACTAAATATGTTTCGACGACATAATTAAATTGTTGCATGACCCAGTAGTATAAAAAGGAAGCAGAAAACATTAAATTACAAACACTCTCATTCATAAGAGCTGCTTTTTTATGCAAATTGTGATTAAAATCAAACTGAACAATTATTTTGATTTTATTGTGTATTGTGGGTTGTTGTGACATAAAAATGAGGAGAAAAACGTTGGCATTTAATAAGTATAAGAAGAATATTAATTTTTTCTTTGCTGTATTAATTATTTCCGTGTTGACTTTTTTTTGTGTATTTCAAAAAATAATTATCTATAATTGGTGATTATGTTAATTTATTTGAAATATTCCATTCAAAAGGTGTAAGAATTTGCGTATCATGAAAAATGTGATGTTAGGCAAAAGTAGAAGAAGAGCATTGTAAACAACAATGATCAACCACTAAATGTTAATTCAATGTTCTCTTATTTTAACTCGAATAAGACGTACGTGACGTATAGGACACCTTTGCCCTGTCGGGAGTAAACTCCTGAATTTCAGGAGTTAACTCCTGAATTTCAGGAGTTAACTCCTGATGATTAGGAGTTAACTCCTATTTGTCAGGAGTTAACTCCTACTTTTCAGGAGTTAACTCCTAATATTCAGGAGTTGAGCTCCTGAAATTCAGGAGTTATAAAAAATTGTTTTATAAAATTTAAAACGTAGAAATTAAACATAAACAATATATAAATCAATTAATTAACTTATGGAAATAAAAAATCTAAAAACTTAAACTTTTCATACTGTTTAATATTTTCAAAAAACTCAAAATTTTCAAAAAAGTCAAAATTTAATAATAAATGTCAAAAAAATTAATATTTTCAAAAAACCCTAAATTTTTAAAAAACTCAAAAAACTTAAAATTTTGAGTTTTTTGAAAGTTTTAACTTTTCTGAAAATCATAA
The DNA here is from genome assembly GCA_900002565.1 of Culicoides sonorensis. Classification (NCBI taxonomy): domain Eukaryota; kingdom Metazoa; phylum Arthropoda; class Insecta; order Diptera; family Ceratopogonidae; genus Culicoides; species Culicoides sonorensis. The sequence continues at coordinate 118,721 of LN483550.1, read as the reverse complement.
CTTTTTTGATATTTTTGAAAATTATGACTTTTTTGAAAATTTTCAAAATAATGACTTTTTTAAAACATTAGAGTTTTTTGAAATTTTGAGGTTTTTGGAAAATTTTTGAGTTTTTTGGAAAATTTTTGAGTTTTTTTGAAATTTTTAAGTTATTTGAAATTTTTGAGTTTTTTCAAAATTTTTAATTTTTTTGAGTTTTTTTTTGAAATTTTTGACTTTTTTGAAAATTTTGAGTTTTTTGAACATTTTTAGTTTTTTGAGTTATATGAAATTTTGAAATTATTAAGTTTTTTGACTTTTTGAGTTTTTTTTGAAAATTTTGAGTATTTTTTAAAAATTTTAAGTTTTTAGATTTTTTATTTCCATAAATTAATTTTTTGATTTATATTTTGTTTATGTTTAATTTCTACGTTTTAAATTTTATAAAACAATTTTTTATAACTCCTGAATTTCAGGAGCTCAACTCCTGAATATTAGGAGTTAACTCCTGAAAAGTAGGAGTTAGCTCCTGAAATTCAGGAGTTTACTCCCGACAGGGTGTATGAAAATTGCAAAAAATAAGGTTCAACCTCGTAGAACAAATATTGTTCCTGATCTCGGCAACTATCAGATAAAAACCAAATATCTTATGTAACTGGGTCAAAATGGCCAAAAATTGCCTAAAAAACGCTTCGTTTGAGCGTTTTTCGCCGTAAAATCATGTTTTTTGTTCTAAGACGGGTATAGCGGTCTATTACAAAGTTTTAGATTTTCAATAGATCTATAAGTTTGCTCAATTTTTCGTTTACCTCCGATGTATGTTTACAGAGATTTTGAGTATAAAGAAACCTCAAAAACCGTACTATACAGTTTTTGTCCAATTTCTCGAAAAAAAATACTTTACCACCAAAATTCTGTCAAATGATCATTAAACTAGAGTCGCTTCTGCGTCTTTTGACTATCTGATCTTTAAAATCGGGTTTTAGTAATATGTACTTTTTAAATGGATGATCATGATTTTTGACCTCTGTGGCTTCAGAATTTTCATTTCCAAAACTGTACCATTTATTCGCGGACGGCTTCTTAATGTTAATTCACTGAGATTTTTCAAAGTTCACTTGATTTTCTCACACCGATGTTTTACTGGTTTTCATTCAATAGTGTATACAGGACAATAATATGAAGATAACATCAATTTAAACATCAGAATAGTCAATTGAACTCAGAACTGTCACGTAAAACCGGGTATTGTAATTTTTGTTATTGAAATATCAAATCATATGGCTTTCAAGGTCTTTCTTGTTAAAATTACAATATTAAATGATATTTTAATTAAACTGGCTATTAATCAAGTGATTAAAATGTAATCGATCCAATTAAATCAATTTTTTTTTGTAACAATACGCGTGGATATTAAACGATCATTAATTTTAGAATTTTCATGTAATACAAAACGAGAACAAAGAGTTTTTTCTTTGTTACATCAAATGAACTTTGTTTTTCAAATTGAAAGGTTATAAAAAAATAATTTAATGATGAACAATTTATTTATAAAAGGAATTTTCTTATTTTTATTGATTGAACTCAATTTAACGGTATGTTAAAATTATTTCTCTTTTTTTACATTTAAATTCATTATTTAATCTTTTTATTTTTGAAGAAAATGATTGTTTTTATAGCCCGTACCGAAATTAAATGTAATGAAAAATATGTTATTGATTGTAGTTTAAATGTGACATATGACAAAAAAACTGGAAATCATTCGTTATCCGGACATGCCACTTATTCCAGGAATCTCAACACATTTTTTGTAAATTAATTTTGCATTTAAAATATAATTTAAATGTTTAAAAAAAAATGTCCTGTTGTAGTTTAATGTGGTTCTTGAAATGAACGATGTAGGTTCAAATAAAACAGTTGTTGTCATGAACAGAACGACCGATGTCTGTCAATATTTAAAACGTAAAAAAGGACGTGATTTTGTCTTTAAAATTGTATATGACATCCTGAGTCAACATGGAAAATTTGCACAAAAATGTCCAATTAAGAAAAATGTGAAATATTACTTTAAAAATTTCCAATTTGATGAAAATATGATTCCATCTTTTCTTCCAATGAGAGAAAGTCGGAATGATTTCACGATTACTTATTTTACAAAGGAGAATAAGGTTTTTGTTCCATTGGTCATTTCAAAAACTTATGGTGGGATTCATATACGTTAAAATTTTGAATTTTTGTAAACAAATTATAAAGGTAATTTTTTGAAAAAATTAATCGTTTTTAAATTGCTTTATTTTTTTGCAAACTTTCTATTTATTCAATCAAAATAAAATACTATTTATCAGTTTTAAATTGGATTTAGAGTAACACAGATCACAAAAAATAAAGAGAAAATGGGTCACTTATCAGTATTAATAAAAACTTTTTTAATATTAATTTTATCATTCGATCTAGTTTTGTTGGTAAGATGCAAAAGTTGATAGATATTACACGACTTTTTTTTAATTATATTTAAATGTAGAAAAACATCATATTTCTTTCAAAAACTGATATAACATGTAATCCAAAATATGTAATCAACTGCACTTTAGGGGGACAAATCGATAATAAAACAAAAGAGTTCACGATTTCTGGGTCAGCTATTTATGCTAAGCAACTGAATTCCTTTTTAGTAAGTAATGATAATTTTATTATTTTTTTTTTTTATTTTATTAATTGACGTTTAATTTGAAAAATTTTAGTTTGGTGTTATGTTTCAAATGACCCCAGTTGCTTCAAATAAGACATCAACTGTGTTCAATCGCACTACTGACGTTTGTCGATATTTAAAACAAAAAAAGGGAACTGATTTTGTCATGAAAATTGTTCATGATATTTTAGGTCAATATGGAAAATTTATAAGGAAGTGTCCAGTTGAAAAGAATGTGAAATATTATTTTGAGAATTTTAAAATGACTGATGATATGGTTCCAAATTTCATTCCATTGATGGAAAGTCGGAATTTGTTTGAAATAACTTATTATACAAAAGAGGGCAGAAAAATTATTCCATTGGTGGTGTCCAAGATTTATGGAGGTGTTCATGTAGTCTAAAACAACAAATATAATCTGCTCTTTTCGCACACTATTTTTTAACATTTTTTTTTATTGCATTTCTATCTCATTTTATATCATTTAAAAGTAATAAAATGTTAATTAAAATTCAGTTTATTATTTGAAAATGCTTTTCTAGAAGCTTAAATTAAATGGATTGCATTAAACGGATATCATTATTCTAGATAACATCTTCCGAAAAAATCTGAATTTTTTAACACTTTAATGCCCGTGTTTTAAATTTAAAAAAATGTCGATGCTTGAACTGAGCCTTAGCCTATTTTCTATGGGTTCATTTTATATGAGCAATTGAGTTTACGTTTTTAAACATTTTTTTGGATATTACTCACCGTTTTAATTGTAATTTTTATGTTAGTGTCAACAGGCGTCAAAGGGTTAAAAAATTTTAATCTATTTTATATAATTTTTTTTAAATCAAAAATGATCAATGCCAAAATAAATTTAATGACTTATTATAAAACGTTTAAAATTCAAAAACTAGCCTCATTAACAATTTAAAGTAAATTGCAGAGACCAGTATGAAAAAATCTTCAACAATAAAACATCAAGAAGAAATGAAATTCATCAATTTTTTATCAAAATTAATTTTTATATTATTCATTTTAGTAAAATTGATAACGATGGTGAAGTTTAAATTATATTTCTTATATTTCACGTTAAAATTTAAAGTTGTTTTTTTGTTTTTCAGAAAAATATTTTGTATCTATCAAATACTGAACTCACATATAATCCAAAATATGTTCTGAATGCCACCTTGACTGGCAAAATCAATAATAAAACAAACGAGTACACTATTTTTGGAGCAACTGTCTATGCCGTTCGATTAAACTCGTTTTATGTATCTATTTTTCGAGATATCATGCAATATTGATTTAACATTATAAGACTTTTTTTTTTAATATTTCCCAAATTTATTATTTTATTTTTAGTTCCAATTAAGATGTGAGATGACTCCAGTTGCGACAAATATTACAACTGTAGTTCTTAATAGGACGACAGACATTTGCCAGTATTATAAACATAAGAAAAGCTCAGATTTTGTCATGAAATTAGTGAATGATATCTTCGGACAACATGGAAATGTTCCAACGAAGTGTCCCATTGAGAAAAATGTCAAATACTATTTTGATGATTTTAAAATGAAAGCTGATATGTTTCCATCGTTTATTCCAATGGTTGAAAGTCGAAATGTATTTATTGTTAAATATTTTACCAAGCAACGGCGAGAAATGATTCCACTTTTAACAGCAAAGGTATGGAGTGGAATTCATGTGGTACCATAGTCAAAATTACGAAAATTATCTCAAGGGAAAGCTAACATCGTTAATTATTACAAATGTGATGACGTGCTTTTTTATAATTGATTCCAATTTAAAAAAAAAATGTATCAATGTAATTATATTAGAAAAACCTGTGTAGCACAATTTTTTTTCCTTATGTGTGAAATATAAAAATACTAGAGCACACACTAAATTCTTTGCATATTTAAAAACGATCAATTAAGTTTTTTTTTTACCAAAGCATGTTGTTTTTACACACATTTGCAATATCAGATGCATATAAAATAGCTTAAAACTTAGGTAAAAGTGGGTAAATGCAACAAGTATCATTATTATAATATGGAAATGTCGCACCGATGTCAAAGAAAAATAAATAATTGCTGACACTTTTTTATACAAAATATTGAAATATATTTAAAAAAAATACATATTTAGCATACATCTGAATTGTAAATAGAAAAAAAAAATCATAGTCATGATGATTGAATAAGTGTGAGCATGTGTGATAGCTTGAATACATTTTATAATGTTGATATGAATGAATAGAGAGCAAAATGAGTGATTGGCAATTATTTGTCTGTTGTAATAATAAAATGGAACTTGTCAATGAAAGTTTATGTGAAAGAAATTGTCATACGATTTTTTAAGTGTAAATAAGTATATTTGTATGCATTTACTATAATTTGCCAATTATTAAGAAATATTTTCTGATCCATTGCCCAAAGAAGAGTAGTGTAGATAGCAACCCATGAGATGTTGCTAGAGTGCAATTTCACACAAATGTCACTGACAATTTTTAACAGATAGCTCTCACTTAGAAATATGCATACATTCAAAATAAGTCATTTTCAAAGGAGACGCCTGGTATTTCTAAAAACAAAATTCTTGAATAATTTTCAATTAGATTTCTCATATCAAGTAAGTAATTTCACTAACAAAAAAAAACAAAACTTACCAAAAAACAGCGTGAAAACAGTGCATAATGCAATGTTTTCAGCAGGCAAGACCATTTTTCATAGAATTTAAAAATTCTCTTCAATTCACTTTTCTAACTCTTATATTGTTTTGATTTCAAACAATGAATGAAAAATTATAACAAATTTTCAATGAGCACAGTAACACACAGTAATATAATAAGTATTTATTGTATTGTATACTTTTTTCATATAACTGATGCTTAAATGATAATGATAATTGTGTTGTCGGTTTTCATATCATTTAACTTGAAATTTATAATATAAAAGTTAATGTTTCAGAAAATTTATTATAAATATTCTTTTTTATCTTTAATTTTTTTGCTCAGTTTTATTATTTTCTGTGTGCATAAAAGTAATTGGCAGTGATTATTTTTATTTTATTCAACAAATAAATAAAAAGGATTCACTGTGTAGAACAAAAATTATTTTGCAAAAAAAATTAAATTCAGTTTTTTATTATTTTTCGTGTTCTTAGCATTCAATTTTTGTCCACTTTTGTTGAAGCAAGAAAAATCTTGACTAATAATAATAAATAGTCTTAATTTAACCTGTTCTCAATATTTACTAGGAAATATTTAAATAAATTAACAATTTTAGCACATTTGTTTTGCAAAAAAAAAAAATTAACATTAATTTTAACGACACATCAGTTTTGCTCCTTATAAGAAAAGATTCCTGTCATCATGATAAATTTTGCACATCCATTAATATTTCTTAGATAGTTCTTTCAACTGTTTAAAGGTGTGACTTTTAAAAAAAAATATAAACAAAATCACAACAAAAAAATCTTATTAAAATTACGATGTATTCAATAAAACAAGACGATACGAGACGAGAGTGAATCAACGACTAACTCCAAACTCCATAGATAAAAATTGTTTGGGTTTCATAGAGTAAAAATTTAGTACAATGTTTAATATTGTTGTTTTTTTGTATATCGTATAACTTTGCTATGTGTTGTTACGTGTATAGAATGAGGGTTTAACTTGAAATTAACTCTTGCAAAGTGTTAATGCTAAATATTAATCGTGAATTTTATTATATTTACTGTATATTAACTATCATCTATATATGGTAGGGGTATAAAATTTAAATATCAAACATTAATTTGTTGTAAATTTATCTGTACTAATGTGTCAGAATAATTATTTTTATTAAATGTAACTGAACTCTGTAATATTGAATGAGATCAACGTTTGATTACTTATAATTATTATTTACATTGTAAATCAATTTATTATTACTTTAATTGAACGAATAACGGTTTTTTTTTGAATTTAAATAAATATTTAATATTAAAAAAAATTAAATTTAGTTTATGAAGATAGTTTTGGATGCCGGTATTTTTTTCGTATAATTTAATTATTCAAAAGTAGGTTTAAAAACTTAAATGTACACAAAAAATCAGTTAGACGTATATAACCAGTCTAAAAATGTGTGAAACTGCAATCGACCTTCTAATTTAATGATTTTGGATATTTTGTTATTATGGCATTAGAATGAAAATTGTTTGAAAAAACCTTGTCTTTGATGTTCTGATATTCTTGATAAGAGTCATGATCAAGTTTAGTGATTTATTTTTTTTAATTTAAAATTAAGGTGAAATGTGAATCAATTTGAATTGACCTTATTACCATAGATTTTGCTTATCCAGATACACGTTTGCAATATTTGATAATTCGTATAATTTTAACAAGTGAATCATTGATTTGATTTTCTTTCATTTTTTTTCTCTTCATGTAATTTTGTTTCCGAGAATCACTGAGCAATCTTAAATATTCAAGTTCTTTACTTAAAATATTCAAGAGTCTTCAGAATACAAATTATTTATGAAACAACTTTCATAAAATTCTACATAACCTCTTAGTTTCGTGAAAAGGTCAATGTTTTAATTTTAAACAAACATTCAATGTTCAAAATTTGATCTATTCAATAAAGATTTTTAACAATATTTAACACTTGACAGCATTGGTGGGGTCCCTCGGGTCCTTGCGAACATGCTTTCTAATGTCACATCAGCTAGAGAGGGCTGGTGGGACCCCACCCGTCTTTTAAGCAATAATATTTCACCGATGCTGTTATTTATATTTTATGAGATACATTTTATTCAAATTAAGAGGATTCTCGATAACGGTCTGATATTACCTTGTAAAAAGTCTTCTGCTACATTAAAAACAGCACTCAATGTTATTAAAATGTATTCGTTTCAAAGTTTTTAACATTTTATAATTTTTCAATAAATTTTTAGGCATCTCAACATCTTTTCAATAAATTCAATTAAAAAAATTGACCCTCACATAAAACATGTGTGTGAAAAACTTTGTCGTTATACTTTCATCATGTCATTCCAGTTTCAGAACCTGTTATGTTTTTTCTATCAATTGAAATTTCGTTATACCATTAAATTACATTTTTTTTGCAACAACTTTTTTTTTGTAACAACTTACATTAAACTCTTTGTAAATTTTTGGAGAACAATTTAAAAATTGACCTAAATTTGAAACTCAAAGGAATTCTCTTTTGGTATTTGAAGATAACAGTTCTTTTTAAAAGAAACTATTTCATATTAAAAATAAATATCATTTAAGCATGAACAAAAATCTCACGGTGAATTTGCATTGAAAACAACAAGTTGGAGCCACATGTTTATACACCTTGATTGCTTCTTAATATTTAATTACTATTCATATATGAATATTACGCTATTTGTTTACAATACAATAAAAAATAATACATATAACGGTTACCTGCCGGTCAAAAATTTATAACAGGTATCTTTGTAGCGCAGAGAAAATTACATAATTTTGATATAATTTAAACATTTTATACATACATAATACATAAAAACAAAAGTCAAGTTCACCATTTCATTTTTATTATTGATAATTCACTGTATACACAAGATTAAATTTTGTTAAACAATATGAAAAAAAGCCTTGAAAAAATACTACAAAAAACAACTGATTACTCAATAGAAATGTGGCGTAAAATTATGATTGTATTTTATTTTTATGAAAAAAATGAATGTGATGATGTTGGACTGTAGGTACCATTTTAAAATTGTAATAACCATAAATGAATTCAAGTTCAATCGAATAAATTATGCTTTGAGATGTCTACAAATGAAATTCAGCGATAATTGTATTATTTTATATTTTTATCTGATGTTGGTTGGATTCCAACAGAACAAAATGTTTTAAAAGAAATATGTGCTGTGATAATTTATAACATACAATGATTTATTATTCTGCAAGGCTTTTAAATTTATTTATGATGAATGTGATTCAAAACAACAACAACAATAAAAAAAAATAACAGAAAAAAAGGTTCATCAAAGTACAAGTTCAATATCGCTAAGAGTAGGTAATTTCAATTGTTATAAGCATCATCTTTACTTCCGATATTTATCATTAACATAAGCCAGACATGTATTGTAATGTTTTTTAATTATAATATAGTTTTTATTTATCATAAGTTTATGGTAAGATATGTAAAATTAATAATAATAAATATTGTACGGGAGGTCGATAATCTTGTGTCAACAATAGTTATTGTTTGTAAACAGACATAAAATGTAAGCAATAATGTGAGAAATCAACATAATAACGGCAAATATTTGCTCTCAAGGATTAATTTTTATTTATTTTTGGGTAGATTATCTTACACAGAAAATTGAATAAGTCATTGAAGTTAATTATTGTTAAAATTTTGAAAAAAAGAAATAAGGAAATGCAATTCCATGTTAGCTGGTTACAAAATTCGGGGACTCAGATCAGTATCTTTTTAAAATATAGCTTCCTGTCTCTTTGGTTACTATGCAGGTGATTTACTCGGCAATAAGGGTCATTCTCTAGGAAATACTTCAAAGAAGAAAAGTTGTAGGAGTATTTCAAGTTACAACTTTGCTGGATTGACCAAGTTGATATTTCATATATTAAGCGGCCATAAATGACAACAAATTAGAAATACTTACCACGGTTTGTATTTCGATGCCATTTTTAAAAAAATTAAAAAAAAATCTCCCATTTTGTAATTTTGGAAAACTGGGAATTTAGGGCTTCAGACCGTTTAAAGCTCAATTTTTGAGCCCATTCTCAAAGCTAATGAGTTATAAATAAACCTTATGAGCTCCTCTATCCTAAAAAAAAAAACGCTTCGATGGACCATTCTGGAGTTATGAAGCTAAATGTGTGACAGAGTGACGGCGGACAAACTGTCTGTAAAAGTGCATTTTTTCTTACGAAATGCACTTAAAAATACAAAATATTTTGCACATTTTTTCGGTTCTCAGGATAACAGTTTTAACAATAGTGATCCGATGCTCATGTTTTTCAAGTTAAGGACAAAAGAAGTGTCAAGTAATATTAACTATAATTTGACATTAATCAACCTCTGATTATATATTTGATGATCGTCCCATTATACAGATCACGATAATCCAATTTTCTATGAAATTTAATCCAAATCACCATATCGTGATCAGCAACATATCAGTGAATCTTAAATTAATCTTCAGAACAATACTACTCATAAAACCCATTTCAAAGTGCTTGTAATCACAGATCACATAATAAATTTTAACAATAAAAATGTTTATATTAAAGTAAAAAGCCTTGCAAGGTTAATTGAGAACTAGTAATAATGATATGTAAACATAGACAGCGTTAAAAATTGAATGATGATATCTTATTATTTTTATTTGTACCGGTATTTTTTTATTTATCATTATTTTCGGTATTTTAACGACTATTTGTAAACATTTAAAAGTGTTTAGGTTTTTTTTTGTACTTCTCACATGACTGAACACAAAACGATAATAAAAATTTATCTAATAAAAAATAACTCATAACCATACTTGTAAATTACTAAAAAACAAAATGATTTTTCTAGAATGATACCTCACTTGTATACGTCTCTATTTCTTTTGTATAAATGGAACTTCCTTGTATCAAAGATCATGTGAGGTGTATATCCGAAAAATATTTGTCATACATCGGTAAATTAAAGTTATGTAATAGTCATTGAATGTGAGAAAAGCTTGCAAAAGGGTCGTCATGCTTTAATGGGTATTTAATTGATGTGAATGATTGGCTACATTATTTGATGCAAATTTTCAAAAACTTAAAGAATTTTCTTTTTTTAGTTTTAAATTAAAATATTTTGTAGCAAATTAATGTTATTATTGAATACACATTAAATTGCAGTCCATTCATTAAAGGCCTTAACCTAAAGTATAACAATGAATACAAAAATTAATAATAGATTTGACGCAACCATGACAGTTTATATGATTATTTGCAATAATTAGTTAGTAATTAGATTTTATAAGAAAATTACATGTTATGAACTGTGACGAACTTATAATAAAATATTTAAAGCTATGAAATATTGAAATATGAGGACACTTCAACTGTTATCATGTTAAAATGAAATTGAATTTTACAAAGATCTTTCCTGGAATATTCAACAAATTATGGTCAAAAATCGTATAATTATTATCATTCGCCTTTCATAGACCTTTAATAACATAAAATGTGCGAATCAATTTACTATCGATTGTTAATTAATAACAAAAATACCAAAATACACATAGATTATTATTTAATACTCTTATTACATAATAATTAATTGGTTTACTTATGATTGAGTGTCAGACAAACGTTTCTCTTTTTTTATTTCATTCATAACTGTATTTGAGCTATTACTATAATGACGTACAGCATTCATTCAAATTATTTTTATAAGAAATTTGTGTGAAACATGTGTCTCATGCGGAAGTTTGTCATTTATATTATTATAATTCAATTTTGTATATATTTAAATAAGCATCCGTAAGGAAATAACTTTTAAAGATGATGTTTTCTAGATTTTTCGTTTCATTTCCATAAATTAATTTTTTTTTTCAATGAATGTGATCGAAACAGGATATTCAATTAATCAAATTAAAGTTGAAATTAGTTTTCCATTCATAAAAAAAACATCTTGAATAGCTTTTGTTATTTGGAATATTAAGGATTTTGTTTTACGAAAAAGCAGGCGCCTCCACTTTTACAAAATTTTTTAGTTTTATTTTCAAAAAAAAAAAACATTCAAAGTAAAATTTTGGGTTTTAATTTATTTATTTTTTTGAGAATATTCTAAACCGGTTGTTATCTTATTTTGAAAAAATTCCAACATTTTCATAAACAAATAATAAAAATAAAACCCTTACCTACATTAACATGAATGGGCGTTGAAACATAAAAAAAAACAATCCAACTAATTTTTTCGTTTACATTAAAAGTTTTATGAACTGATAGTGGCGCTTTCATTAGCATTAAAAAATCATAGAAACGTTACAGTATCATTCAAGTTTTTGATTTTAATATTTTTAACATTTTTTTGTCTGTTTAGCATTTTGACTATCATTAGTCTCATTAGTGGAATGAATTATAGTATTTTTGCGTTGAAATTAATTTTGTAAAAATAAAAAAATTGTGCCACAGATTTTTGATGTGAATTTTAAGAGTTTGAATTAAGATCTTACCAAAGGACCAGAAAATTATTGAGAGTCCATATGAAGATCCTGATAAAATTCCCACAGACATGAAATGCACTTATATGTATCAGTGAAGCTTCCATTTGAAATTTTTTCATATATTTTATTTCATTTTCTGCTTTAGTAATAACCTTGCTTCGTTATGATAATGATTGTTTCTGAATTTTAACATATGAATCACAAATATAGCGGTAATTTTTACTATCAAAAAAGTTATTCAACGACATGTCCACTATGTAAACTATATCAATTTGCAATTTTTTCATCTTTTAACATCATAACAGTGCGTTTTTTGTTGTAAATTAATTGTTTTAACCTGGAAATAATCCTAACACATGTTAATTTGCTTACATACTTTGCTTTTCTTATAAACACTGTATTTTTTTATAATGAAATTTGTGTAACCGTTTGATGACCTTTAAGATAATGTGTAATTGATGTGAAAAGGATGCATACAAGATATTTAAAACTAGAATAAAATGAAATATTTCAGCTAGACACACCTCTGACCCAAATTATAATAAATTATATTTTTACTGTGTTGAACTTTAAATGTGTGGTTTTAATAAGTTCGTGGTATCTTGAATCTTGCAAATGTTGAATGATAAATTACAATAATAACTTTTTTTTTAACATTTCTTTCTAGGAAAAGCTACTTAGCAAGTTAGATGAAAGTGAATTAGAACCGCCAACAAGTCAAGAAGATGAATGTGTCATTTGCATTAATGCACGTGCAACTATGCAAACATCACCATGTGGGCATCGTGTTGTCTGCCGACGATGTTTTGTCAAAACAATACAAAGTGCAGTTGCACAACGTATGTTACCATTACGATGTGTCATTTGTAGGTAAGTGTTTGCTTTTATTTTGTATTACTAAGTCAACTCACCTGTAAGGAAGAAGCAACGCCTTACGTTTTGAATTTATGGATTTAAGTAAAACAGTTAATTTTATTTGAACAGAACGAGAATCAATCGATTGACATCCAGTAATGGGACTTGGAGACTACAAAATTCAGCAAGTGCTTATTCAATGAGAGTTAGTATAATTGTTGATCATTAAATAATCGATCTTAATCGAGGAGACCACAATAGGACTCTTTGAGACCGCGGTGGTGCCCTTGTAGAACCTAACCTAAATAAAGATATTAAAATTTCATTTTTGAATAGGTACCCGGTTCGTCTAGTTCCTACAGCGTCGATGGTCGTGTCACACAATCAGCCAGTCTTTTTTCGATGAGTTCAGGGTCCTCATGTACTTCAAGTAAAATTTATATGAATTTCAAATAATTGTAAATATCGTTAAATGTTCCTTCTCTATTTAGGCATGTCAAATACATCAAACACATCTGCAACTTCCGGTACGTCTGCCATGTCTTCCACATCATCAGCTTCATCCATATCTGGACCTCCAAACAACAACATACCACACAAGCATTCAGGGAGTTGTTCAACTGGATGTTTGGGTGCGATTCCTCGAAATCCTTCCTATTATCACCAAAGTAGTGGCTACATGAATAGAAAACATCATGGCCAATATTCATTTAGAGTAAGTTTGATTGTTTATAAGCGTATAAATTAAGTTAATAATCACTATTTTGAATTTACAGCATAGAACTCTTGAAATGCCAAATAAGTTATCGCCAATCAAAGAACTACCACTTAGAAGCAATAATACTACAACTCATAATAGTAGGGATAGCAGTAGAGATAATAGGTCTAATAATAATGATAATAATAGTTCGTCACCTAATAGTAATACAAGTAGAACAAATAACAATAATAATAATAATAACGAAAGTAAGAAAAAAAGTTCGCAATCTTCCAGAAGACGAACACCTTCGCCTGTTAATAATCCAGCTGCAAAATTCAAGTACGTATGATAAAAACTATAATATTAAAAAATAACATAAATATTGTGAAAAATTCTTAATGATGCTTCATCATCTTTTTAACTATAACATTATAATTTATGAACTGTTTAAAAAATAATCTACTTAATTTCAATATACAAAAAAAAACATTAATTTTCCGAGGATATTTCAAATATTGGCAGTTATCCAATAAAATTTTTTGTTCTGTTTTACTAAATATTGATATATAAAGATACCACAAACATGATAACTTGATTTTAAATTTAACAAAATCTTTATATTCTTACATAATAAAGTCAATTCATAAAATTTGCATTAAAATTATATTTTATTTATGACAGAAATTACACAGATCCTCCTGCGACAACATTGCCTAAAACAACATCCAATTCTGAAAACTTGTGTGGCAGTGCAGGCAAAGGAAAAACATGTAAAATCATAATTAATAGAGAGATAAGTAGTAATCACATTGATGGTAGTAGCAAAGCTGGTCCAAATAAACTTGGACTGAGTTCAAAAGTTGTTCCTGTGGCATCAAAATCACCAATAAATAAAACAAATATGGCAACGGGGAAACCAATTACACCGGTTAAGGCAGCAACAACATCTCGTGTTGTTAAATCAGCTGGTAGTAATCACCATCAGGCCAAAACGAGTGGTATGACACGATCAAGTAGTGCATCATGTGAACGAAATGACAATAAAAAGAATGAAACGATAGAGAAGAAGAAAAAGGAGGAAAAGTTAAGACTGAAATTGGAAAAGGAAGCAAAGAAGGTACAATTTAAATTTTTTTATAAAATTAAATGTCATTAAATCACAAATTAATTTGCAGGAGGAACAACGTATTGCCAAACAAGAGGCCAAAGAAGCAAAAGATCGAACAAATCGTAAAAAAAGCTTCTTTAGTCGTATCAAAGAGCCTAAAGAAGTAACTGAAGCGCTATTATCAGCTGAAGTGAATTAAAACGATAAATCCCATAATTTAATGTAAATGTAAAGTAGAAGCACTTCTAAATATACTCAAAAAATTAAGTTTAAAATCAAACACCAACATTCTACTTGAGGTTAAATCAAAAACTTTTACAAAAATGCCAATAAAAATTCCTTGGTTTTTTAAAAACTTCACAAGTATATAAAACAGTTGCCAATTATTTTGCAAATTTTATCAAAATTAGGAAAATTGGTTTGATTTTGTATGAAAAAAAATATTTATATTTTTGATAAGATTAAGAAAATTTTTAAGTTTTATTTTTGATAATGTAACTTTTATAAGAAAAACTTTCACTCAGTCATTAAAATTAACATCTATGATCTTCCTATGCATTCGTCTTGAACGAAAACGAAAAAAACTGTTCTCCCGAAAACGCGCTTCATCACTAGATGATTCACAAAGACCTTTACTGGGTGCTGACAGGGTAAAATTTTTTTATCCTACCAAGTTCAGTCGAAGAAATGCGAGGATTTTGAACACTCATATGGTCTGTAATGCGTTTTTAACCTTTTAGTGGAAGAAACTAAAAAAAAAATTAAATGCTCAAAATTAAAATTTTCCAAACATTGATCAAGAATTTTGAAAATGTATTTTTTTTCGTTTGCAAAGTGTCTTAGAAATAAATGCTATTCATACGCTTTAAATGTATTGATAATGTCAAAATTGAAAAATGAAAGAACTGTGTTTAAAAATGTCTTTTTTTAAGTTTTAACTTAGCCTTAAAATAATGTTAAGTTTTAATTTTGATTTGAGTGCAAACAACTAATATTAAAACATATATAAAAATCATATAACCGCATACTCGAAAAAAACTTCTTAGAAATTTACTCATTTTAAATCCTCATAACAAACCAAAGTCAATTCAAAATTTTAATAAAATCCAAAGTAACAAAACCTTAACTTTTAATAAAATCTGCTGTTAAACAAATTCAAAACTGTAAACTATTTAGAGTTATAATGAAAAAATAATATTTATTATTCTAGTATTGTTGAAAAACTATTTAAATAGGATTTAAATAAAAATGATGAAACTTGTATACTCATGTAATCCAAAAGTAATAAATAAAAAATAGAGAACATATCGAAAAATATTTAAGTAAAATAAGAAATTTTGATTTAATTGTTTTTATGATTTCGATCGATTACTTTGAATCATTTAAAATAAAAAAAAATAATCTTTTTTTATACTCATTTGAACTAAAACAAACTTATGACTCGTTGTTATCATTAAAATTGTATAACAAACTTAAAAAGCAACAAATATAGGTCTATTATAAACTGATGTTTAATCAATAATGATTGTTTTAATGTAAAACAAAAGAAAATAACAATATTAGAGTTTTAGTAAATTTACAAAAAAAAAAAACATAAACAGAATTGATTAACAAAAAAAAATATTTAAAGGAAAAACCTAATAAAAATTGTTTGAAGTAATAAAAACGGCTTTAAATTAAAGATAATTCTCTCATATCCTGCATAATAAGTGAATGAATCATCCGTAAAACTACTCGAACAACTGAGCCATCAGTACGGAACGGTTTTTTTAACAATAAATTTTTTTGATTATTTTTAAAATGCCAACTGTTTTATACAATTCTCAAAACGGTTTTTTTGCAGAGCTGGTAATGATGCATTGCAAGCACCCCATCCACCATTATAGTGAATTTTCATATAATCCCTACAATCAGTTTCATCATCACCATTGCAATCTTTATCTTTGGCCAGTCTTGTCATGTATCCTTGAACAGCTTTTACAGCACAATGAACATCATTAGCACAATTTTCAAAATCTTTCCAAAATGATTGATAATTATTCGCATGAACACAAGATTCAAAATAAAATACCTGAAATATCTGAAGTAGATTCCTCTCCATCAACAGTTGGCATGTAAGCATCAGTCCAGTAGTCTTTTGAAATTTTAAATATTCCACAATGTAGTCCTTCGCAACCAATTTCATGATTACATTCAGTCATCGCCTCACACATACAAGCTAAACATATATCACTTACAGGGCCTTGATTTTCCTTTGATTTTACTATCAAATTTAATTTTAAAAAATTTTAAGGTGATATTCCGTTTAATTATTACGAATATTTAGGGTACTGTACCAGGAAATATTAGGATGACATACAAAAGAAATGTAAAACATATGATTTTAAGTGACCTTGACATGTTTAATAAAGTTTCTTTGAGAAAAATATGTTTATGTGTCGATTTGTTGAAGGGTAGAAAATGAACTAAGAAGAATGTAAAATTAAATCATGTTTGAAGGATTGTGTCTCATTCAGTTGTGATATTAGGCCCAATACAAGTTTTTGTTAATGTAAATGAAATCCGAAAAACATGAAAAATTTATTGAAGCTTATTTGATTTACTTTAAATGGATACACCCAGAGTGCTTACTATGGCTCACTATGCAAACAGGATTCTTTGACCATGGCACTTACAGGGCGTTTTCGTAGATACAATTTAAAAGGGATCACTCATATAGAGTTCGTTTAGGGAACCTCGTTTATAACTTTCAGTGTAGAAACAATAAATAAATGAATGACGCCTGATAGATAATTTATTTTATATCATAACGGAAATTGAGTAACACGACTTAAGATTAATTAGACCAAAACTAAAAAAAAATAAATACTTTACATAAATGCTGGCAATTGCAACTTCCCCAGCCACCCAAACCATGAATTAAAATTGGAAGAGGAAACAAAGTAGGTCACTAATCGGTGTCTGACTGTTTATGACTCAGTTTATGTATAAAAAAGGTATTATAAGAAATTTTCGATCCCTTTACTTAAGTCATTTTTCTGTAGCACGAAAATAAAGTACTAACATTTTTTTTGAACATAATCTACTCATATCCTGAATCGTCATTAACAAAAAAAAAACAGTAAACATGAATCAACCGAGCCATTAGAATGGATAAATTTTATTGATCAAATTTTAAAATGCCAATTGTTTTATACAATTTTCAAAACGTTTTTTTTGCGGTTGAGGTAATGATGCATTGCATGCACTTCGTCCACCATTATAGTGAAGTCTCATATAATCCCTACAATCAGCTTCACCACTACCATTACAATTGATATCTTTAGCAAATTTTGCCATATATCCTTGAACAGCTTTTCCAGCACAATAAGCATCAGTAGCACAATTTTCAAAATCTTTTCAAAATGTTTGATAATTATTCTCATGAACACAAGATTATGATTTTCATGAACATGAATTACCTGAAATATCTGAAGTGGATTGTTCTCCATCAACAGTTGGCTTAGAAGCATCAGCCCAGTAGGCTATTGAAATTTTGAATATTCCACAATATGCTCCTTCGCAACTAATTTCGTGATTACATTCAGTCATCGCCTCACACATACAAGCTAAACATATATCACTTACGGGACCATGATTTTCCTTAGATTTTACTATCAAATTAAATTTTAAAAAATTTTCATGTTTAACAGAAATCCAGGGTACTGTACCAGAAAATATTTGAATGACATACAAAAGAAATGCAAAACATATGATTTTTAATGACCTTGACATTTTAATAAACTATCTATAAGAAAAATAATAGAAAACAGTGTCGATTTCTTGTAGTGTGAAATATAAACTAATGAGAATGTAAATTAAAATCATGTTAAAAGAAATTCATCTCATCCGGTTGGAATTTGTGAATCATTACATACCGTGTTGAAATTTCCTACATATTTAAGCCTTGAATAAATTTCACTTAGAAATGAATGAGTTTTTTACATTTATTCATGTATTTAAAATTGATCATATGGACGTGAATCGAAATAGCTGTCCAAATATCCTAGCGATTGCAAATGGAAACAAGAAGCTTTAAGTGATATATAAAAATAAGGCGTCTCTTTAAAAATTTGTAGAAATTTGATTCACAGGAAACTTCCACACGGTCCATTATATCACAATTCTACTTACCTTTTATATCATGAACGGAAATTGAGTAGCACAATATAAATTAATAAGACCATAATGATCAGTGAAATCTCCGTAAGACAATGAATAAGTTTTGATATTCATTAAAAATCGATCGCTTTTTTCATTTAAATACAAAAGTTTTTTTTTATTGATCTTAAACGTTAGTCGTTCATACTTAAATAACTTAAACTGTTTTTTTATTGTATTTTGCCTAAAATTACTGTAATTTTAAATTCCAAGTTGTTTCATACACTGTTCAAATCTTCCAGATTGTAATGGTGGCAATTGTCCATTGCAACTTCCCCAGCCACCCAAATAATGAATTGACATAAAATCACGACAATCAATTGCGCCATCACCGTTGCAATCTTTACCAAATCTTCCCATGTATCCTTGAACGGCCGTTGCAGCACAATATGGATCATTGGCACAGTTTGCATAGGCTTTAAAATGAATTAAGATATTGTAAATTATGTTTTTTTATGAATGGAAGCGGGAAGTTACCTGTTGGAGATGTGGGTGCTTCTCCATTTAGTGTTGGTTTTCCTGAATCAGCCCAATAGCTCCAGGTCATTCTGATTTAAAAAATTAAATAATATAAATTCAAGACAAAGTTTAAATAAAATTTAATAATTCTCACCGAAATAGTCCACAAACATCTCCCTCACATTGAGTACCTTGTTTGCACTCTGACATTGCCTCGCACATACACCCTAAGCATGCTTCTGTGACTGGAGCAGGATTTATTTGATTTTTAAGTAGAGCTTCTTGTTGTTGTTGTACGACTGAAATTTATATATAAATAATATAAAATGAAGTAAAAATATGTTGATAATTTATTACACTTCAATATTTGTTTGCGTGTCAAACATAAATATTCATTCCCTTATTCTTCTTTAAATTGTTTTGAAAAGTAATTTTATTTCTTGCAAAGCAATAAAAAAAAGATGATACTTGTTTGTGAGCAATAATTTCCTGTTTAATGATTACATTTATATCTTTTATGGAATATTACTATAGATGCAACGATACAGACATGGCAAGAAGGATTTCTCTTCTAAAAGAATGACCTTGATGTTAACAAAGACATTATCACTTCGTAAAAATGCCATTAAATACGATGTAAATATCAATTCAATGACGAAAGTACGAGCAAAATCGAATAGAAAAAAGAGAAAAAAAATAAACTTAAACTGTATAAGAAAACCGTTAATTTTTATATTTTAATATGACAATCCAACACCTTATTATAATAAAAATTGATTAAATTATCAGTTCCGAGTTCAAATATCATTTTTTTTTTATTTTCAAATGTTTGTCATCATTCACCTTATACATTGAAAGATACACCACACACCGGCTAATATTTCCATATTTGCACATTTAAAATCAAGATCACGATCATCAATGATTTTATTGCTATTGAATTATGTGTATATTAATGACAAGTAGCAAAAAAGTGACATGAACAAACACCCACTTTGTTTATTTGATTTCAAAAAGTAAATTAAATTTAATATTCTGACACATCAATTGATTTAATCTGACAAGTGTTTACTCATAAAATAATATTTTCACTGTAAGATGAAAACACTTCGCAGTGCCAAGAACTTTCTTGGTGATAACAGGACATTTTCCAAAGTTAAATTTTTGGAGCAGATGAAAAAAATATCAAGTAACGTGGTCACTTGAAAACCAGACGTTTTCAGTTTACAGTGTAAGTATATTGACAGAGGATTAGAAGATGGTATAAAACTTATAATAAAAAATAAATAAATTGACTGCACGAGTTTCAATATTCGCATTCTTTTTTACTTATAAGTAAATAAATTTATAAACAAATTTTGATGAAGAAAAAAAAATATGTAGTTCAAGGAAAAAAAGTTCTTATCTCTTTTAATTACACTTTAAATTCTTGGTTTCAATCTTGACATAAATATATGAAGAAATTTTTTGATTGTAATTGATCGGGAATCCCAAGAAATAATTACTGTTAATAATTTCTCAAATTAATTACAGATTTTTTTTATTTTGCATACAATAAAATAATAATTAATTAGCTAGATTAGTCAGATTGTCCACCTTCTAATAGTTTTATTTTCTCACGACACACTCTACATCATGAAGAGATGACTTATCAGATTTGTAAATTTGTTATTGATATTTTACGTGGGTTTGTATGAAAAAAATAAAATTACGTCATCTTTGTGGTTCCGTGAAATAAGAATCGAATATTCCTTGACAAATATTTACTTTTATTCAAATTTGGTTAGGAGCATTTTATTTCTCTTATTATTATTATGAATATCGCATTTACTGTTACTTAAAGAAACATGGTTAAAAGTGTTGTTCATTGATGAAGTCAAATAATTAAAGAACTTGAACTCACAGAACCAAGACTATAAGAAACATATTTTTATTTTTTAATATTTGAATTAAAAAAACAAATTTCTTCAAAAACCGTAAATATGCCATTTAAAATTATTGATGAACTTGCCCTAATCCCTAACTTGATTTATTTTCTATCTCATAGAAGGTCTATTTGAATAACTTGAAATTTCAATATTAAAAGATATTTTTAAATAATAACCTACAGGAATGAAATATTTAAGATCATAAAAAAAACCTGAACTATCCTAAATCCTGTTTTTTCGTGTAAATAAAACCTTTTTAAAACTTCTAACTTATAAACAAATTTACGTACTTGGTAAATGCGAGACATCGGCTACTGCAAAGCTCAAAAAGGTCAATGTAATACAAGTTAAACCAAATAATTTAGCCATTTTTAATGTTTCAGATCAGTTCTTTCTTAAATATTTAATGAATAATTATAATTAATATATTTTTATTTTTTTTTCACCGTAATAACGTTTATTTACAATTAAATGCCGAATGAGAACTGAAGAGTACTTAAGTAAATCCAGTTGTATTTATACTATTTAAGTTAAGGGAGATAATACTGCGTATGAGCTTCGTGTATTGCTCTTTCAGAATCTGTATAATTTATTTTGAATTATTAATATTTTCAAATTATATACGTACTTGTATCCCCTCCAAAAGAACGATTATACTTAAAAGTGAGTTCATTCTTTCTTTACTTTGATTATATGTGAAATGGAGATGAAATTAACATTAGAATTTAAATCAAAATAAGAAATTAGATTTTAAAAAACACCAGGCGTTTCCATCATTTTCAAGTTTAAGCTCTTGATTCAAAAAGGTTTGTCTCTCTTGAATTATTCAAGTCACTGGAACTTGTCTCTTCCAAATTAAAACAGAAAAAATCTTAAAATTAATATAAGTGTTCCTGGATACTCATCTAAAAATTGTAAGAATACAGATAATCTCATGAAATCAAATAGGTAAATGAACTTTTTCATAGAAGTGATCAAAATACCAATACGTATAAGGTAAGAATACTATTTTTATAATGCATCTATGACGTCAATCATCAGTTAAAAAAATATATCTTCTTCCTACTGAGAAGTTCTTCTTCTACTTCTTTACCGTACATAAGCAATTACATGGATTTTTTGTTGATTATTATAAGTTTCTTAACTTAAGAGAAGATCTTGATAATTTATTATGTGATAAAATTTTATTTGTACAAGGCGATGTATGGTTTAGTGTTCCACCACACAATTGTATGAGTAAGTTAAGTTATAATTTTTTTAAATAAATGTCTTAATAAAATTGGGCTTTAACTTTAATTTAAATTAATATCGAAATATTTTCAAAATCGAATATTTATAAAGATATTGTAACTGTTAATTTGATGCATTTTAAGTGAGTTTCACAAAAATGGGATATTGCAATCGGGAACCCAAATCATTTTGATTTGCTCCTGGTGACTTGTGCGAGAAAAAACTGTTTAATTAATTTTCGCTTTTTGTTCAAATTTCAGGGATCAGTGAGACCCACTGGCCCTACCGGTGTGCTACTAGTTTTTGAAATATGAGAGAAAAAAATTGAGTAAACAAAATATTTTTTTAATTAATTAATTTGTTTAAGCTTGTTAATGGCCTTTCTGGTCTTACTAGCTGCACTGCAGTTCTTCTGGATTCTAAAAATTAGAGAAAAACGAAAATGTTTCTTCTCCTTGGCGTGATATGATAAACTTGTCTTGACAAAATGTCTCTTAATTATTCCGATTAAGATGCATCTACTCTCGTATGCTAGTATGTAGGCCAACTCTCAGATTTGGAGACTTCGAAGAAAATGGTAAACTGTGTACAGTTGCGGATTGGCCAGACGGGCAATCTGGCAAATGCCAGAAAGGCTGCAGCCGATCGTCTTGTAAAAGTAAGGTTTAACGTAAATTTTAATGGAAATCATACAGAATGCCAGGGTTGTTAGTAATTTTCAATTCGCCCATGACTGTGTTGATACTTTGACATACCCTAACACGTAGAAGAGGAAAAATATAGAATAAGGAGGAAGAATAGTCAGTATTGATACATTTAATTAGAGAGTAAAATGCACTCATATCCGATTATAAGATTAAAGTTTCTTAGTTTTATTTTCATATGTATGTCAATAAGTAATGAGATGATAATAACAATAAATTTGCAGTAAAATATATGACATTGAACTTGTTTTTGACTATACGGAAATTGTGTCGGTGACCCAAATTTATAAAATCCAATTTCTTGTAAAATTGTAAAAATGAAGCAATTTAAAATAAAAAGAGTGAAAAATTTCGAACCCCATTCTCTTCACTACAACTCTCATTTTACTCACACATTAACCGCTACTTGCATATTAAAAAAACTCGTTACACTTGTTTTTTTTCATATTTTTAAAATATAATTTTAGCACCGCATTAAAAAACTTAACTTTATTCAGTCAATTCATAACTCTTGATTAAATCACTTGTTTTTATTTTGATTCACATATTTTAATACTCACAGCTCATTTCAAGTTGAAGTTTATTTGTTTTGTTAACACCCAAAATTAAACAATGAAGAAAATTGTATTAACTTTAATGAGTTTAACAATATTTGCATTAAGTGTTGATGGTATTTTATATTAAATTATAATTTATTCATGAAAATCTAATTGATTTTAAAATAAAATTAAATTTCAGCTGCATTTGACGCCGATTGCGCAAGATGTTTGTGTCATGTCCAAACTGGTTGTAACAGTAAACATCCGGCAGGTCCTTACAAAATCAGTTGGCCTTATTGGGCTGATGGTGGAAAGCCAACAGTAAATGGAGAAGATCCTGATTCTGAGACTGCATTCAAAAATTGTGTTAAGAGTGAAAAATGTAATTTCGATACAGTTTCTGGCTACATGAGAAACTTTGAACAGGTAATTAGATGTTGTTATAAAAAAAATAGTGTGCTGCTATTTTTAAAAAAAAATTATATTTATTAAACAAGTTTTAAGTCCATGAAACTTGTTTAATGTTTTTTTTTTTGTTTGTTAATGTTGAAGATTCACAATTTCTTTAAGTTAAGTTTTTAAAATTTTTAGAATAGAACACGTTGAAAGATATAATGATAATATAATCAAATTTTCATTTTTTGCTTTTAAGCTGAATAACTCAGGATATTTATCATCCCATTAAATAAGAACATTTTTAATATTGAATTTAAAATTGAACATTTCTTTATATGTTTTAAAGCTTTTAAATCTCAATGCCAATTTAGTAATATTAATAAAAAAATCATTTATATTTAAAACAGGATTGTGATAACGATGGAAATGTTGACTGTCTTGATTACATAAAGATTCACGTTTTTGGCGGTTATGGATGTCAAGGCAACTTACCACCACATTTGCAGAAAAAATATGATGATTGTATTGCAGGAGATGTCTAAATTGGTTCCAAACAAGTTTTCCAGATGTTTAAAAAAATTAGAAATAAAAAGAAGTATTATCAAAAAAAAAAAATTACTGGGGTTCTTTTATTTTCGCTAAAAATAATGGGGTCGCTAAAATAAGAGAAGTCGCTCAAAGTCAAGTCCTTTTTTAACTGATACACTCTCAACCCAAAACCAGTGGGAGACAAGATCGTGGAATAGCAAATAAATTTGAAAAAGAACAAAAAAAGAGCTCTATTAGAATTTTCATTTAAGTTTAAATTTTATTTTTCTTCTTCACTGATTTGTAAGTTTTTCTTTTGTTTAATTTCAAGTAAATCAGTTTTGTTGTGTCTGTGTATGTGTGTGTTGATGATCTGTGTTTGAATGTGTATTTTTAGTGTATATTTTTTTCATTAATTTCATCTGTTTTATTAAATTAAATGTTTTTTATATACTTTTTTATGTTAAAGATTTATACAGCGATTTTTTTTATATAATTAGGTTTTTTTAATCATTAATACATTTTTTTATTATTTTTTTCTTTTCTCGTCATTGATTTAGGGTTTATCGTAAAAATATTAATCCATTTTTATCATTCACAAACATTAATAATCGATATTTTTTCATAATTTTCAAAATACAAATCAAGTTTCACTTTTCTAAGAACTTTTTTCTGAAAGTGATAATAACATATTTTGAATTCATTTAATTCAGTTTATATTTTTAATGATAAAAATAAAAAAATAAGTTACTATTATGGCGCGTGTGAATAAAATTAATGATATTAAAAGTTATTCATTATTGAAAACAAAACAGTACGGAAAATAATTTAACAAATTTAGTAATGTAAAACAAAAAATAATAATTTTGAAATTTTTCAAAGAATTATGACATTTTTCTCAATATTTTTTTAATAATTTATAACAACCACATTTTACGATCAAAAAAATTCACTCTTTACAATTAAGACTGCAACAACCAATTTTTCTTATCTTAAATTCAAAATTAATTTTACGACATTCTTTTATATTAATTTAATTTATTTTAAAATATCAATTTGAAGAAATACGATTTTTTATATTATTATTTTAATATCATTACCGTGCGTGTTTTCTGTACGTTTTTTTATCTTTCCATTCATTTTTGTTGGAAAAATCTTGGTGAAATAAAAAAAATAAAACAAAATAGTTAAAAATAATTAAATAAAATTCATCACAATATTTCCATCAATTTTTTTACAGTTATGGTAATGCTGATGCAAATTTCAAACATTGGATTGGCCTAGATACAGTTGCGAACCTTCAAATTTCACTTTTTTCATATTTGACTTTAAAGTTTTCTATAAAATTACTTTTTGTTCATTAAAAAAATTTTCAATTATATATTTTGAATTACATTTTTTTGTACAAGGAAATAAGAAATGAAAGAATAAATAATGAATTTATGTAAAAACCATCTTTTTGAATTATTAAGTTTGATACTTTTTTTTGGAAAACTTCAACAAAGTCTATTTGAGTGTTTCATTGGAGATAAAACTGTTTTACAACTAAATATCTATGTAAAAAAATATATCACAATTTAAATTTAAGAGTAATCTCATTTTTTGACTTGATTTGGTGAAATTTAAATTAATTGAATATTTTTCTTAACTTCAAACGATGAAAATACAAAATAAAAGGTATTTTATTTAAAATAATAGTAAAAATTTAAATAATTTAGCTTTAAAATTTCATTCATTTCAATTCTTTATCAGATATTTTTCTTTCCTTGCACATTTAATATTTTATTTTTGGTCATGCTTCTGCACCTCCAATCAATGACGAGTTAGTTTTTGGTGTGTATGTTTTTGCATTTGGATCGAGAACAAGTGAAGATGGTCCACCATTGCTACCACCTCCTAAAACCATGTGTCCTAATGGACTAACTGACTGTTGTTGTTGTACATGTTGTTGAAGTCCTCCATCGTGATGCATTGAAGTGGCAAAACTAAATGAATCTGGCATTGAAGGCATTACTGCGAGTAATTGAGCAATTTTTGCTTTGAGATCAAGCAGTTCTGTTTGTTGTTCACGTAAGAGTGCTATGAGAAATGGAAATTTAATAAATATTTAATTAAATTAAAAGAAAAAAATTGACTTACAATCACGCATTTCAATATCACGCTTTGATTCCCCCAACGCAGAAAACAAGTCCAATTTAACTCGAGTTTCGGCTGATAAATTCTTTTCGAGTGTCGCATTCTTCATACGTAAATCGTTCAATGTAATGAGATCAGAATGTTGTTGCTGGTCACGATTCCGTAACTCCAGTTCCATTTTTCGCAATTCTTGTTCGTAACGTTGTTGTTGTTTTTCGACATTATGTTTCATTTCCTCAAACGCAGCATAATCACGTCGTATTTTATTGACTTCATTTTCCAATTGTTGTTTTTTCATACGGCATGCATCTGTGCATTCGGATCTATGATAAGAAGTTTAAATAAATTACACAATAGGGCTTCGGTCCGAGGTGGACGCCTTTTCATATCTAATCTAGCATTAAATAGAATTAAAAAAAGTAAATTCTTACCTTGACGCTTTTTCCTCAGCTTGCTTACGATATTTGCGTTCATTATTTAGCTGAGCTTCGAGCGATTGCCGCAATCTTCGTTCTTCGGTGAGGCGTCTTTCAAGATTTTGCATTGTTTGACGTTCAACTTGTCTTACATTGGTCATCTCTTGCATTCTTAAAAAAAAAAGGAATTTAAAATTAAATAAAGTTACGTGAAATTTTATAATACTTACTTTGAGTGTAATTCATCATTTTCCTTTTGTTTGGCCTGCAAACATGACTTGACATTACTCGCATTTGTCTCACTTTTTTGTCGTAATTCAATTTCACTTTGCTTCAATGCATTAATTTCTGCCTTTAATTTCTTTACCTCGACCTCAAATTTGGGACAAGACTCACAAACTTTGTTCTGATGATCCTTGTTGTTACACAACGAATATTGTGATTGAAACAATAACAAATCTTGTTGAGTATTATTATTAATATTATTATTATTAACATTTGAACTGGTTGTGTTATTCTGTTGATTATGATTTGTAACTGTTGTAAGGGAACTTGTTTGAAGATGATTGTCTTTTGAAGAGGAAGCACTAGTTGTTGGATCAATTGGATTTTTATTTCCTTTGTTGCCACGACCTTTACGGCCACTTTTTGTGCGTTCCTTTTCATTGGATGTAACGGTTCCTACACTTGACTGACTATTATTATTACACAATATTTGTTCTGGTTGTTGTTGTTGGCACGTTGATTGTGGCAGCTCGAAATCTTGCTTATTATAATGCTGCAGATTGCCATTTTGTAATTTATTTGAACTTTTTGTTGTCGGCTCTGATTTTCCAAATGCATCATCATAGCTGGAGTTTGATACATTTGTTGTACTGTTATTACTTAGCTGATAATGATGTGAATTCAATTGTTGTTTCGGTGAGTCTTTGTCATGAGTTTGTTTGTTTTGTTGTGAACTGTAATCGTAGGATGTGCTCGAATTGTCATTGACACTCGATCGATCCTTATTATTCAGACTTATGTGATGGAAGGTATTGCTATTATTATTTTTATTACCTCCAGTTCCATTACTACCACCATTACTATTGTTACTTAAGCTCGACGTCATCATCATACTGCTACTTTCCTTATCGACACTCTTACGATGTCGTGTGGACGAAGAAGATGAAGAACTATTACTATTAGAACTAGATGATGGATTAGATATTTGTTGGGTTGAGTGATTATATCCAACTCCATTTGATATCACTGTTGTTGAAGCTGAAGAAGAAGAAGAATTTGTATGTGATGACGAGGACATGCTCGATGATAGGCCAAATAGTAATGAGGCTGCTGCACCAATTGCATGTCCATTTGTCACCGGACTCGAACTATTATTATTATTATTCAACAATTTACTTGAATTATTTTGAGCGTTTTTATGATGATGATTACTGCTAGACGATGGTATACCTGATGATGATGATTGTTGATGGTGATTACCTGTAACAGTAATTGGATCTTTTTCTTGTGGTTGTAATTGTTGATCCGATTGTGAGAAACTTGGCATTGTTTCTTCTTGTGGAAGTGCTTGTTGTAACAGTTGCATGTAAAAGTCATTCTCTTTAGCAACTTCTCTCTGTTTTCTTTGTCTAATTCTATATCCAACATAGCTTTTGAAACCAAAGCCTAATGTAACAACTGGATAACCAATACTATGAAAAAAATGGATATAAATTAAAATGCTCTTCAAATAAATAATAATTAAAAATACCAGTGTGCAGCAAACGGTCGACATAAATCTAAATGTGGCATACTTCTATTATCTTTCCATCTAACAGCTGCTTCTAAGTACACAAATATTACCCATAATACAATGGTTGGCAGGCAAACTCCACGATCTACATCGAAATAACGTAATATATATTTTAATCAGTTGATAAAAAGTAAAAAATAAAATAAAAAAACTCACCAGTATGCCAAACAAATTGTACCCAAACATAGGTACTGGCAACAAAAAATAACCATTGTGCTGGTATAAAAAATAAGCAGATCAGATCTGAGGTGAATGCAATGCATACAAACAAAATTGAGAAGGCCTGAATAGAAAAAAAAAATTAAAATAAGTAAAAAATTATCAAACATCAAAAAAATACTTACTAATCCCTTATATTTGAAAGAATCATGTACTGAACGAAGTAATAACCAAAATGGCCAAAGGAATTCAAATCGAAATTCTATCAGATGATCAGCAGCAATCACAAATGCCCATAATATAAAAAACTTCAAGTATAGTAAAGTGTTGCTAAAAAATAAAATACAGAAGAAAAAAATTATTTATGATTATCACACAATTTTATATGTAATGGACATGAAAACAACTTATTAAGGTCATTTCTTTACCATTCCACATTTTTAGTATATCATTCAATTCAACAACTGAAAGAATTTTATTACTCTAAAAATGAACTTTTTACAAGAAAACTTTGTCAAAAGGTGATTTCATTGATATCCGGAGTAAATGTGCTAAATAAATTTGAAGACGGCAATCAGTCACGTTATATTTTTAATTGCCTTTCAGTATCACACTATCACACACACACAAATTAACGCACCAAAAAAACACTCAACAACCGGCATTAAATGGCATCATACTATTTTTAACAAATAAAAAATTAAAACACATCACAATGAACCCGTTGAATTGTGTTTCATGATACCAAAACATTGTTTTAATGCAATTTTATCCCCCCTCGTGCGAACAAAACATTCATTCATCCATGTAAAATAGCATTTGATCTCCCGAAAAATATTTAACTCGTAACAGAATCAATGGTACAAAATTGTGCAAACATGAAAATAGGACCTGTATTGCAATGCGCGTGATGATGCCTTTTACATACCCAAATACAACACACACGCACACACACACACATATTCATTTACACACTCAGGAAGTTCTATTTAGTTTTGGGGTCGGGGTACAGACGCTTGTTTAATAAAATAGGTAATCACATTCCACATTTCTGGTTTTGAAACATCTGTCAATCCTTTAATTTTATTGGAGTATCAAAAACACACCTGCCTCCACTTATTCTCACTCCACTTTCGATTGATATGTCTTTGTTTACTTTCTTATTTCAATAACTTTAATAATAATTTTCAATCAATTAATTATTCATATGTTTGTCTGCATACACAATTAGTCAGGTAATGCTAAAAAATTCATTTCTTTTCACTGTTTTTTTTTTGTTCTTATAAAAATCTTGTTGATCACTTTTGTTTTTCTCACTTTTATTTTATTTTTTATGCACATTAATTGACACACACAGAGATATTGAACAAAAAATGAAGATTCTTTCTAATTTTAGTAATAAAAATATTCACTCTCTAAGTAATAGATTTAAATATCTATAGAACAACAACAACAGAGCACAATATTTAGAGTGATGATGATACTGATGATGTGAAAAAGAAAATTTGTAAAATATGATGTGCGTAGCTTATATTTGTTATGTAGAGAGAAGAAAAAAAAAATTACAAGCAGAACAAGTTCAAAGTCGTAGGTTGTAATAATAAAAAAAAACCTGATAAAGAAACATTGAGACGTATGAAAATTTGAAAACAATTCATTTTATAGTTTATAAGTTTGATTGATTTTTCGTGGAGGCATTCGTCAATTTAGGAAAATAAATGAAAAATCTGTTCAACAATTTTCATTTTCCTCGTACACACAGACTATTCACGTATTTTGACTATAATGTAGTCACTTTTCAACATACAAAATATAAATATGGGATGAGGGGTTGTAGATATAACACTACACAACTCTATATAAATATTGCTACTTCTGCATACGCGATCAATTTTTAGCAAAAAAAAAAATTCTTGCACCACTTTTCATTTAATCACATAATTTTCACTTTGTTTTGACACTTACCTCGATAAGCCCTCAGCTATTTTACTTTTTTTAATTGGTCGCCTGAATTTTGAACAATCTGTGCGCCGCTTCATCCTAAAAAATCTATTTTTCTCATTGAAGCAAATTTTGTGTATATGTTCTCTTCTTCGTAGTTTTTAATACAAAAACAACAATTGTCACTTGAACGTCAAATAAACGATAAACGATAACATGCGAATAGAAACGGTAACATTGCAAATGTGAACGTTGAAACAAAATTTCAGTTTTTTTATGTTTAAGATCCATGAAATGTGATTTTCAGCAATTTTTATCACAAATTTGACTGATATTTTATGTTTTTCTGTGATAAAAAGGACAATAATTGTTTATTTTTACCATTAAATTATATTAATATTCGCATCCAGATCGGA
>LN483550.1:56317-87213 GCA_900002565.1 Culicoides sonorensis | reverse complement strand
ATATTGAATGTAAAAATCTACAAGAATATTTGAAAAGTCGGCCTCCAGAGGTCTTGGAAAAATTGTATAATTATCCGGCGATTTGTTTAGCTGTTTATCGGTAAATTTAATTAAAATTTAATTTAATTGTAAATGTTACGCTTATTCTAATGTATTTTTTTTTTTTTGTAATTACAGTGAATTACCAGAAATCGCTCGTCAATTTGTGATTCGAATTCTCTTTGTTGAACAACCAGTACCAAAAGCTGTTGTAAGTAGTTGGGCATCTCAAGTTTACGCGAAAGAACATCAACATTCATGTACAGTATTGTCAGATTTATGTATTTGGAAAACAAATCAAATTGCAGGAGGATTAACGGCCTGGGATTTATCATCAGTGTTTAAGAAAAATCTTAAAATTGCTCTTTTAGGCGGAGGACGACCATGGTCAATGGTTGCCATAGAGCAAGAAGGAAAAACAAGAGATATAGAATTTTTGGATAATTATGCAATGTCAAGATGGCGATGTGTCTTACATTATATGGTTGGAGCTGGTGCTTCAAAGACAAATGATGCCAGTACAGAAGGAATTTCACCAGATGCTGTTCGAATATTGTTACATGCTAATTTGATGAAGCGCGATGAAACAGATGGAACTCCCGTTATTACAAGACAAGGATTTCAATTCCTTCTACTTGACACACAAGCACAAGTCTGGCATTTTATGTTACAGTATTTGGATACATGTGAACAACGTGGCCTAGATCTTGCTGAATGTCTTTCAATGTTATTCCAATTGAGTTTTTCAACACTAGGACGTGATTATAGTTCCGAAGGTCTTAGTCAAGGACTGTTAACATTTTTACAACATTTACGTGAATTTGGTTTGGTATATCAACGAAAACGCAAAGAGGGTAGATTTTATCCAACAAGACTCGCACTCAATATCACATGTAAAGATAGTGCCCCATTGATGTTAGAAGAGAAAGCTACTCAGGAAAAGGGATACATTGTTGTTGAAACAAATTATCGAATTTACGCTTATACAGATTCAAATCTACAAGTTGCTCTTTTAGGGCTTTTCACAGAGCTCTTGTACCGTTTTCCGAATTTAGTTGTTGGAGTTCTCACACGAGACTCGGTTAGACAAGCTTTACGTGGTGGAATTACAGCTGATCAGATTGTGAGTTATTTGCAACAACATGCACACTCAAATATGGTACAACAAGCCGATGGTCGGAAAAATCCACTGCCACCAACGGTAGTCGATCAAATAAAGTTGTGGGAAAATGAAAGAAATCGTTTCACATATACAGAGGGTGTCGTGTACAATCAATTTATGAGCTCACATGAATTCAATGCGTTACGTGATTTTGCTCAATCCCAACAATACTTACTATGGCAAAATGAGAGAACAAGAACTATTGTTGTAACGAAACATGGACACGATGATGTAAAAAAATTTTGGAAACGATATTCAAAGGGAGGAAATTAATTTTTTTGTATGTGTAAAACGATATCAAAATAAAGATTTTTTTCAATGTAATACGCTAATCAGTTCTTTATTTGCCTTTTTTACACAAATGACAGTGATAGTTTGATCTTCGCTTAAGGGATACAAAATGCAAAGGCAAAGCATTAACATTTGAAGATTTTCTTGATATTTGTTTTTAAGTCCCTGAAACGTTATTAGTGTTATACAAACTATTTATTCTAATTTATTTTTATGCTAAATTTTGTGATAATGCCAATATGAAATTATTGGAACTCAACTTGTTTCATTTTTCATGCAACTTCCTTAAATACACAAAAAAAAATTAATTGTCAAGTGCAACTATTATTTCTAATTAAAAAGCTTATTTTTCAGAATTGTTCAGTGTTTTAATAAATTTGACACACACACATACACACAAGATTACATTTTTGCTTTACATTTTTGAAGCTAACAAAAATTAGCACACTTGACTTGAGATTTTTAAGTTTTTGTCAATGTTAAGCAATAATTTGGCATCAATCATATTTTCATTTTCATCTAATCAATCGGTAACACTTTTTTTGCCCAAATATTTTGAAAGTGAAATGAGACGTTGCTTAATGCGTTTTTGGTCATCCAAACTGCATCCCAGTAATGCACTTTCAAAGCGTTTATCTGTTGGGAAGCCATCAACAAAATCGTTTCCTTGTGCATCTGACGAACAGCAAGCATTCAAGTATTGCTGACATTTATGACGAGCACTGGTGGGATCTTTATTGCTGATCAAAATTTCATCAATAAGTCGATTTACTTGATGTAAGGATTCTTCCTGTGCCTGATCACGCATAGTAAGAACCCGAAGTTCAATTGTAGAGAGACGACCATTGATACGCTGAACATAACACTCAACTTCTTCACGTTCCGCTATCAAAATAAAATTCCTGTAAGTTAAATTTCTTTTCAAGTATTTGAATTCAACTTACAATCTTCCAAGAAATGGAAATGTTCATGATTTTTCAACAGATCAATACTCATGTTCAACAATTCAGTTTGACTTTGAAGTTGCATTGCATCTCGACGAAGTGTCTCGACTCTTGAATCAATGTGATCAAGTACTTTTACGAATCTGAAATGCATTTTTAATGAAATTTTAATTTTTTTTATGTTAGATTTTGCAATCACCTTTCAAGAGGACTCAAATCTGCAAATTCAGTTTGTGTATCATCAACATCAGGTACGAGTATTCCAAGATGACTTGGACCTGGTTGGAATGTCTCATCTACATCCATTTGTTGTTCACCCATCATCATTCTCCGTTTGAATGTTCTAGTATTTTGTAGAAAAAACTTCTATTATTTGACTTCTTCAAAATAAAACATAAGAAAAAATTATTCACGAAATTGTGCAATAAAATTTTAGTAAAACAACAAAAAAATAGTCACTCAAACAGACTCTACCTTGCAACAACAATATCTCTACAGATATTTGGCTCTTTAGTGTTATCACGATGTGTACGCTTATTATTGCTATTTTTTAAGCTTTGAAGTAGGGAGTCAGGAAACATTGAACAGCATTTAAACAAAAATGAATTAAATCATAACTCTAGCTCCGAGAAAAATATTTTTGAACTTGTTTTATCAATAACTTTTTCCTGTCTATTGTTAATATACGGAATAGAAAAAAAAATTAAATAGAAATAATTTGAAAAAAATAACCACTTTTCTAAAGCAAAATTTGTTTAAAACTGTGATAATATGTAAGTTACAATGAACAATGTAAAAAACATACTTGTAACAATATTATTTTATGGTAATTATCCTTGAATGTTCTTTATTAGAATCTAGAATCTTGCTTCTGGAATTTTTGTGTCTATTTTTTGAACTGTCACATTAAAAACAGAGTCATGAATCGTTTGTATATTTTATTTACTCAGCTCATTCGACTCATCAACCGTTCTTTTTCTTGTGAATTTTAACACGGTACAGATTTGCACGTGTGAAAATCGTATTAAAATGGTAATTTTAATTGTATTTCCCTGTTTTTCACCTTCAAAAAGTGTTTATTTGAAAAATTGAATCTTTGGTGCATGGAATAATCATAAAATTATGTCGAAAATCATGTTAACTTACATCTAAATTTCATAATCTTAATAGTGACCATATTGTTTTCTGTTTTTTTTTCATGTACGTTATTGTATAGGCCGCACACAAGACCTTCAGAATCAAGCAGAAGCTTGCTAAGAAATTGAAACAAAATCGCCCAATTCCACAATGGATTCGTCTCCGTACCGGAAATACAATTAGGTGAGTTATATGCTTCCCTATGATATTCTTTGATGTAACTCATCACATTTTCAAATCTAGGTACAACGCCAAGAGACGTCACTGGAGACGTACCAAGCTAAAGTTGTAAGCTTCAACTCAAAGGTCAGCTATTCCAACAACATCCTGGATTTGTTACAACTTTACATTTTATCAATTCATCATCTTAAGTTATGGAATATTTGTATTCAGATCAATTCAATCTGATCCACATTTATTTTGTAGGATGAACAGAAAAAGTACAAGAGTGATGAGTTAATAAAGAAAATAACATTTTATGGTAAATTACTATAAGATAAAATAATTGTAGTTTTTATTTAAACAAGTGAAAAGTGAACCAACGTTACAAGAAGTATATTGAAAACCTATCCCAGAAAATTCTCATGTTATTGTAGTAAGATAAAATCGGCCACAAAATGATTATTGCTGAACAAGTAAAAGCAATCAGAATTTTGCATTGCTGAAAAAAGGATTTGGTTATAATATTAAATAATATTAAATCGATTTAAATGCGTTAGAAATAACTTACGAAATTTCTACATCGATTACCACAGAAACACACAATGAAAAATCCCACAAAAGATACAATAATTCCTATAATACCAAATAACGCAAGAGCATCTCTAGCTCGCATTCCAAACAGAGCATTCGGAATAATGAGCTCTGTGAATGATCCACGTAAATCGTTCGAATTAATATAAAGACCAATAGAGGCGGCCTTTGAAAAGAAAGTCTTTGTTAAATTTATAATTAACTCATTGTTTCGAATACTAACCAAAACCAGAAAATTAAAAATCATCAAATTATTACTCATTTTAATGGTATGCGATAAAATAAAGTTATATGTTTATTCTTTGACTGCGAGAAGCACAACCGCAATTTTGCACTATTTTTAAGAATTCATTTCAATTTCACAATTCTAGCCAGGTGTGGAGTTACAAAAAAAAATTTGGGGGTTCCTCCTCAAATGTAAATTTAACCTTCATCCTGTCCAGGGACTTTTTAATCCCTGTAACTTTGTAAAATATATTCCACGCGAGTTCAAATTATGAAAGAACTGTTACTTTTGGTTCCTTAAGCGCCATATCCAAAAGGGTCAAAAGTGATTAAAAATTTTCAGTATAAACGGAAAAACACTTTTTGATTATGGAATGATTTTAATTTTTTTTATCATCAAAAAGTTTATTTTCAACTCAAAAATTTCAACAAAATATTAAATTTTAAAAAATAAAAATTGGCAGTACAATTAATTTTTATCCAAATTTTTTTATATTAAATTTTGATGTTACAAATTCAACAATAATGAAAAGTACAAAATATGATATAAAATTTAAATAACATAACTAACCTATTGAATTATGTTCATCTTTTCAAATGTATTTCATAAAATTTTATTGATTTTAAAAATTGATTTTATCGTGTAAGAAATTTTTTAATATTACGTTTAAATACTAAATTCTAAAATATTTTAATTTATTATATTCTCTCTATTTATACACAATTTTAAAAGATTTTTCATTTGTCTTTTTATTAACTCGCATTATTGAATAATTGTGTGATTCCAGTCTCTTTACTCGTATCCAACAGATTACTAAATGCCGTATTTCTAGTATTTATATTCATTGGAGGTAAATCTTGAATTTTTGTCTCATTTTTAAACAATTGTCCTATATTACGTCCAACAAGTTGGGATGTAATTTTCCGAAATAGATCTTTTTTTGCTTTATCAATTTTGTTTCCTTTGGTCGTGGCATGCACAGCAATTTTTTCATCCAACTTCTTTATGTCAGATGAGTCAATATTCGGAATTTGTTGCATCACATCCATGATATTTGGGAATTTTGGTCTTAAGATTTCGTATGTTTGAACACCAAGGGTAATGAGTGCAGCTAGATTACATTCGTGCTGACCGTGAAGTTGAAGGGCTTGTAGAATGGCGATTATAATATTTGAGGCAAGTGACGGTGTGAGAAGTTGTTCAGTTGAGAGAAAACGAACCACTGGAGCTGTTAGTTGAGTTGCCTTCAAACTGCACATACTATCGTTCCATGATAGAATGCTTTTAAAAAAAGAAGAAATA
Source organism: Culicoides sonorensis (assembly GCA_900002565.1). Lineage (NCBI taxonomy): Eukaryota > Metazoa > Arthropoda > Insecta > Diptera > Ceratopogonidae > Culicoides > Culicoides sonorensis. The sequence goes on along the minus strand of LN483550.1, from coordinate 81,359 downwards.
TTGAAACAATTCAACTTGTATCAAAAATAAAACTTACCTTAAAATTGTCATTACAATTGGAGATGAAGTATATGGATATCTGAGTAATTTTGCACCTAAATCATTGATAACATCACTTGTCATCGCTGTTTGAGTTGCTCTTGATAAAGCAGGAGCCCCTCCATCCATAGATGCTTCTTCCTGTACATCCATGCCCGTTTCCATGCCAGACGCTGAACTTGCTTCTTGATTTTGATTGTTAATTGAAAATGTACCTCCAACAAGTGCGGTCTTCAAAACTTCCAAATACTCTTTTGTCATTGACCGATTCAATAAATCTTCAATCACTTCTTGTGTATCTGTTATATCTTCACCCAAATTTCCACTTTCATATAATCGAGTGATATACTGCCATCTTGTTGTCAATCGATTGAGCACTATAATAATTGAAAAAATAAAAAAAAAATTTCCTTTTTAATAAAATATAAACTTACTAAATGGTGTTAAATGCTGGAATAATGATAAAAGAACAGATTCATGACAAGCTGGGGGACATGAATATACAAATGCCTTGAAAAATACTCGAATAATTGGTCTTAAACGATAATCTGGCACATGATCCAATGATGCAAAGATACTTTCTATAAGTACGGTTGATAATCCTGGGATCGCATATAGCTCCCGACCTAATGTAGGACCTGCGATTAAAAAAAAAATTATTAATTTTTATCTTTTTTTATTATATTTCGTTATTTACCTGCAGCCCCAATCAAATGATACATATTTTCATATATGTTGTGTAAGAATTTTTGCATTCGTTCCTCTGCTGTTGCAGGTCCCTTTTGATTTGGATCCATTGGATCTGTTAGCACAGCTGTGATTCCCATTAGTACTTTTTTATCAGTGTCTGGCAGATTATTTGCGTCTTTATATCCACTGGAAAGTGCCATTACAGCAGCTGGCTTATATAACTCATTTAAAACCCTTAATAAATCCAGAATGTGTGGAAGTAATCGAATTATATGAGGAGTTGCTGGATTACGAAATATTGGATTGCCCGATTCCGTATAGGCAACTACGAAACCACCTCTTTGTGCCCGATCTGGATCTTCAGGCCATGCACATCTTTTCAATATTCCCAAAGTAAGAGCTATTGCATTAATAATCTGACCACGATTAGCACTGAAACCATCTTCCACTGGTGGATTAATTGGTGTCTGATTTAATCCAACAAATTCGATAAATGCTTGAGGTGACTTTAACACAGCAGACAAAGTCATCCATTGTGTATGTGCTGGCAAAATTACTTCAGTTACGAATTTACTTTGTCTCTCAAAATCACAGAAATGATTTGAAATGAGTAAAAGTGCTTCTTGTAATTGAATCAATTCACCACTTGTCAGTAAATCCGTTTGACGAGCCAATGCCTGCACAGATGCGTGAATTTGGTCAAATATGGGAAGGAGTAACAAAGGATATTTGAGGGCAATTTTGACCATTAATGATGCAGCATGTCTGCGAAGTTGTTTTACAGCTGTAGATTGATTACTTTTTGTGTATCCTGGATCTGGGAACATAAATGTAGAGAATATTTTTTCTAAAACTTTTGGCAACAAGGCAACTCCATTCATAGCAACACAATTATTGGGTGTAATTTGACACGATGACATACTCAAAAAAACGAATAACGATGAAATGCATGAAAGTAAAATTGAGATGATGAGTGGATCGGATGACTCAACTTTCAAACATCCTTCAAGTAAACGCAAACCAGTTGCAACTGATGGTCGTTCAGTGACCATTAAAATTCGTGATAAAACACTTTCAAGTGTCATTACAAGAGCATCCCATTCCAAATACACAGGATCACGAATGCTGCATGTCGTTTGTTCATTAGGACTGTTTTGTAATCTGACTGTCAACCATTGTTCACAATATCCAAATGTTACAAGTGGTGTAATGAGTGTTGATTGTCGGAAAATATCCAGTAAATCAGATCGACATCGTGCAAAAAAAGAAAAAAACTCCTCTTCACTATCATAATCAATACTGGCAAAGACTTGTGGATGCATTGAAATTTCTGTTGGTCGAGTCGTTGGATAGAACACTTTCATTATTTTGGGTCCCACTAAATCAATCACTTGCGGTATGTACTCAATAAAAGTAGGATCTTTTGAAATTTGATCATGTTTCATCATTGAAAGCCAAATCAGTGCCCCATAATGTGTAATTGTGTAACTTGCATGTCTAAGTAATATCATACTGGTTTCTAGGAATAATCTAAAGTTTATTAATCGCATATCAATTGTTTCATCTTTTCCCCAAAGTGTTGTAAGTTGACCACCAAGTCCCGTTAAGACTTGAGCTAATTTTTTCAAAAAATGATAATAGGCTTCACTTGTAAGTTGATTCGTTTGAACTGCACTTCGATAAATGTATGACATGGCATCTTCACTAAATAAGAGTAACAGTGGCTTTCGATCTTTAATATTTCCTTTACGACTTACAATCTGAAGCAAGCATTCGGCTGCTGGAGCTTGGAAATCCAAGTCATTTAACAATATACACAATATTTGCAGTAGCCGACCATTTCCTGCCATTATATGATTAATTGTGACCCAATCTACAAATCCACCAAGTGTGTGCAATCCAACTTGAACAACTCGGCTATTAGCCATAGCTTTTTGTTGATTATTAATTGATGTGAATTTACGGAATTCATTGACATGTTGTTCAATTAATCGGAGAAAAAAATCAAAAATTTCACCCATATTTGCCGTTAATGCCGAATAAATGTCTTTACGACGTTGATTTGATTCGATTGTGTGTAGAAGTGCTACATCTTCAACTAATCGCAAAAATATTAGCAAAACAAGTTCGGTTTGTGCTTCGCCTTTTGTACAAGCCTCTGAAAGTTCAGCCAACAATGTAGTCCATTGTTGAGGCCATTCACGTTTTATCATTTCAACAATAATTCGTGAAACGGCATCCTTGATATGGGCCAAAGTTTGATCTTGAGCTAATCCTACACCCTCATGCAATAATCTCATAGAATTTTCCTAAACAAAAACATAAAACGTATTTAATTAAATCGAATGACGCAACAGTTAATAAACAAAAAGTGATAATTACCTTGATAAAAATCTTTTCTTGTTGTGAAATTTTATTCCAGTTAGCTTTAATGGTATGTTCGACAAGTTGAAGACCGAAATGTTTCACAACACTTGAGAATTGTGGATTAGTTGCCAAGAAAAATCCAGCTTGTGGGCATAATGGTGAAATTTCTTTAAATCTGAAAGAAAAACAAACTTTTAGAATTCAAACATGACCAGAAGGTTCCACCAAACCTCAAATTTTTTTAATAATAATTTTACTTTGCAAAAGAATCTTAACTTACTTTTCACATGCCACATAAGCTTCTACTCTTTGCTCGTGTGAAGCAGCTGGAGACATTGTTACCTCAACAGCCCGAGCCAATTCTGCAGCCAATTCCGAAACATTTGTGTTTGCTTCCATTTTATTACCAAAATTATCGCTATTTTTGTTTTATTTATCACACAAGTTAGCTGTAATTTTATTTAAAATAATTGAAAACCTTACTGCAAAAATTTTCTTTGATAAAAATCAAAATTCATCACATGTGTAGTTAGATCGATTCAAGATGTAAGCAGAACTTTTACCTCAATCAAAGCTTTCTACGATTACTACTGCTTCTTGCACATTATATTTATGATAATATTTCAACTAAAACCGATTTTAAAATGATTTTTTTTAATAAAATTGCTGGAGTTTCTTGAGACACGATGCGAGTTTATAAATTTTGCATATTTTTTTTTTAACAAGTCAGTGGCAGCGCATCATAAAAATTGAATGGGATGATTTTGAACTGTCAAAACACCCGGTATTTTTTTTGTTTATGTTTTTTTCGAAACAGAAAAAATAACATTGAGCAAAAATAAAATGGATAATATTCCTACTCATACAATTAACTTTAGTGATAAAATTTCATGTTTTGAACTAAGCAGTTATGAATTTACCAAAAATTTGATTTGTGTTGCATTATCAGATAAAATTATTCTTGGTTTATTGCAATTTCCTGTAAGAGTATTTTAATTATAACCTTTAAAAAATACAATGAGTAAATTTGAACTAAATTTTAGGAGGACAGTGCATTGGAGTGTCTCGAATGGAAGGAACTGAAAGAAATTCATAGTGCTAGTCGTGTGGAGTCCCTCGCAATTGCACCAAATTCAACATTAGTATCAGTTCCGAAATCTGTTATTTTTTGCACTGCTGGCTCTGATTACAATATCCGGATCTATGCAACTGACTTGGAAAATGCCAATACTGTGGAAGTTCTTTCTGGTCATAAAAGTTACATTAATTCAATTGCTTGGGATTATTCAAATGAATTCTTAGCTTCGGGCAGTGACGATCACACTCTTATGATTTGGAACATTCAAGATAATTGTAAATGTGCAGCCACTTTTTATTTCCAAAGTTCTGTAGTCACATGCAAGTGGCACCCAGATGAATCCGAAAAACTAATGGTAGCAGAAAAAAATGGCACAATTCATCTCTACAACATTACAGCTGGTGAAGTTTTACTCAGTGTCGAGACCATTCTCAATCCACTCATGTGTGCAGATTGGTCTTTATCAAATTCAGCATTTATCTGTGCCATTGCTGCTGGTGAAACATTTATTTGGGATCTTAAAACTCCGAGTCGTCCTGTTGATACGAAGCACATTCACGAAGATGTTGGATTGGCAATTAAATTTTCGCCGCATAATGAACTTCTTACAGCATCGATTGGACGTCCAATGACCACACTTAAAGTAATGAATTGCAAAAGTCAAATTCCACAAGTCGAAGCTCCATTAATTTTAGATGGGGGTTTGTGTTGGCATTATAAACACGCGTATGTGGGAGCAGCTCAAGATAGGAAATTGTGCTTTTGGAAAGTGATTTCAAAGTAAAATTCTATGTTAAAATCTTATGTAAGTTTATTGAATGAAAATTAATTTGGAAAAAAATAATTAAATAACTTTTAATCATCTCTGAATAATTGGTTTAAATTCCTTGCTTTATCTGCCGTTCTTATCCTTTCTCTCCTTTGAGCACTTTGACGTCGCCAAACACGAGCTGCTTCAAGAATATTTTCATCAGATAAATCTAAGGATTGATCAGTACCAACTAATCCGAGTTCTAATTCAACGGGTTTCTGTTCAAGTCGAGCTGGAAATTCTGTTTTTGTACTTTGTTCTGAAATATCTGTACTACTAATGCTAGATGATGATTCTGCCCATGCTTGTTTATTTCTACGATTTCTTCGTACTTGTTGCAAAATATTTCCAACTAGAGGCTCACCTGACACAATCAATGATCGTGATTTGGTTTGTTCTAAGAATTGAAATTAATGAAAAATGTTCACAGTTCAGTACAAAAAGTTAAAAAATAAAATTAACGAGGTAATTGGTAAAACAGTGCAATTTTATTAAATTTAGTGCATCTAGTAAATTTCTCTACATATGATATTCAAATAAAAATGAAAGGAGATTCATTACCAGCAGTTGATGGTCTCTCATCCTTCTTTCGATTTATATTCCTTCCAATGTATGAAGTTCCTGGACGATCACTACTAATCCAAGTCATATCACGCGAGTCTTCTGGTTTCCAATCTAGCTTTTGAAGTTGCTCAATTGAGTCACTGGAACTAGATTTGTAGTCTGAACTTGATAATGAATTAACGTTTCCTGAAATACCATTCTCTGAATACGGAGTTCCATCTAAAACAGCCAATTGTGGAACATTTCGTTTTACTGCAGTCCGATAATTAGGAGTTTGAGTCACAATATTATCACCCAAATCTAACATCGTTAGTGTATGACAAAGTGCTAAAAAGGAAACTGATGCAACTTTTGTTATTTTATTTCCTTTTAAACTAAGCTTTTTAATTGACGGTAAATTTGTAACTGGATTCGCATCCTCAATTTCATTATTATCTGCAACGAGTTCTTCCAATTTAATTAAACCATTTGTGCCATCTAACGTCCTCAAACCACATCGCGAAACATTTAAATGTAGCAATGTTTTCATATCAGTACCGAGATCACGCAATGATCCAACAACAGATCCTTCTAAATTTAAAATTCGTATATTGGGACAAAACATTGGAATTCTTTGTAAACTAATCATGTGTGAAATAACTCTCAATTTTATTTCGGTTACAGTATGAAGTGCATCTGTACCAGCAACTTGTCTCAATAACTCATCCAAACTTGGTTCTGCGGGAATGACAATTGGACTATAAGTCACAGCACCTCTATATTCCACCAAATTTCTATTACGTTCAATTCCTTGTCGTAAAGTCTCCATATTCAATCGATTTTCAATGATATCAGGTTCATTACTGCGATTAAGATTTACTTCATTATCACTATTTCCATTATTTTGCGAGGAAAATGAATAAACACGGGAAATTCGTCCACTTGATCCGGAAGATATTGAAGAACCTTCTGATGGTTGTTCGTGGTGTTGTTCATCGTGTGGAATTTCTTCAAAAGGCATTTTATTTAAATTATTTTTAATTTGATTAAAATAAGCTCAAATCAAACTAGAAAAATTTACTCCGTATTTTATATTAAATTTAATTTTTCTTCAAGTCAAAGCAAAATTTTTATACAAATTATGAAAAAAAATTTCTCACAATATAAATATTTTTATTGTTTCTTTTCAAATCAAATTAAATGCATATAATTCCAAATTTTTGTTATTTGAGTTGCTATAGAAATTCGATGATGTTTTTGTTATTTGCCTACTATGATTTGTGTTGTTTTCTATTATTTTAATATCAATTTAATGTTTTCATTTTGAATGAACTTGAAATCTGTGAAAGACTAATAATAAAAAGGGTAACGTATTTCTTATCGATTTTCTTGATGAAACATTTTTAATTTTATGTTGAATTTTTGTTAGAAATTACCAGGCGTTTCCACTTATCATTCATATCTCAATTAAGGAGTTCTCATGGGATGGCATACGCATTTGTTTATTTATTTTTCTTTGTTTGAATAACATTAAAGACATGTATTATTTTTATGTTTTTTTTATTAGGTTTGCGGTAAGTGAATAGACAAATTGAGTTGTTTAATTTTATGTGAGTAATATATTTGAAATATGAAAGTGAAAAACTTAATTTGTATGTCCTGCAATGACTTTGTAATTTTTTCATCTTTATATTTTTGGATTGTTTGACTTTGATTGTTGTTCCAAATACTCATTAAGAAATTCACTTATGACAGAAACTCTGGAACTTGGCCTTGACCATGCGTTAAATTTTTCTAACTGCTTCTTGATTTGATATTTGACGTAGTACTGGAAAATTATTGATTTCAAACTAAATTTTTTTTAATTTTTTGACTTTTTCTACTTACAATTTCAAATATGAATGCAATCAATGAAATCAAAAATCCAATAAGAACTATCAAAAAAGTTATCTCTAAATCTTGTACTTTTAACTGTGTTTCAACTTTTTGCTTTGATAAGGCACATATATGCTCATTTGGAACCATGTTGTCTTTCAAATGTTTTGTCACACCAGCTTGAAATAAATACCTTAAGCTACGAAATTTTTGATTGAATTTATTAATGAATTAAATTAAAATAAAATGTACTCACTCCTTATCAAATATGAAATTAAGTTGCGTTTTACAATCGTAAACGAATGAGTTTCTTTTCCAAAATATGGGCTTTTCACTGAGTATAAATGGACAATGTTTCCTGCCCTTGAACTCATTAGCATGGACACGCTTGGACATGTAATAGTCATACATGAGTCGTCTTCCTTCCGATAAACTACAAATAATTGCATAGTTATTTTTCAACATAAATTCTAACAAGTTTTGCGTATCATTGTAGCTGCCGCCAAACTGAGGAGCACTTTTATCAATTTTATTCTTGAGTTGCAAAAATTCGTGTGTCTGTAATTTCAAAAGAATATAACTCAGTTTTATTACTGATAACTTGAAAAAGTGAATGTTTTTAAATGTTTACCGTGGAAAGGACATATTCAACTAATCCACCATTTTTCACCAACAGTTTTGTGTTAGTTTTTAGGAAATCATCGACCGAGCTTATTATCAGTGGAAATTCAGATCTTGCTATAAATGCAACCAGATTAGCAGTATAAAATGTTGTCAAAATAGTGACAAATATCCACCATGTTGCAAACAGGATTCTAGTTGAATCTGAAAATAATCAATGAAAATTTTATTTGAATTGAAATTTATAACAGTTTATCACCATTAATCGGAGATATGTTCACACTATGACCTTGTCGAACCAGAGCTCCATAAATAAACCAAAATATCTGACCATAATTTTCTATTTTCTCACTTTTTCCATAGTATCGATGAAATACAATTACCAGATAGATAACCGGGGTGATGAAGAAAAAGAAAATTGTTGTTAAAATCCAAACAGTTTTGGAAAATGGAGCTAATAATCCTCTACTAATTGCAGTAGCACTCGGTTTCACCATCATAATGTAATACGATCCTAAATTGATTTCACTTGAATACAAAACTCGTACATAGTAATCCTTAATTGGTGGAATGAACCCTATTCCAATATCGGCTTTCTATGGAAATTAAAATTAATATTCAGTTGCATTTAAAAAAAAATTCAGTTTTAATTTTCCTACTCCCGTTGTTAACATTCCTAAAATACTTCCATTTTTACCACGAATTGATCCCAAGTAATTGTTCAGTGGTAACGTGATTTCATATGTGAACTTATATTTCCTTCCAAGTAGATTAAGAATATCAAATGTTGTGCCTTTTCCAACCAATGTCCCATTTTCATATTCAATGTATGTAAATGGATATTCCAGCAAAGGTGTTACTTTAAGCACACGCCCAGATAAATTTTGACGCACAGCATTTATATCAGGTACTGCAATGAAAATGTAATGACTCTGAGAATAAATTTGAATTAAAAGAATAGAAACACACTTTCAATTCTTTCATTTCCATGATGACATCCTCGTGAATACTTCTTTGTTTTTTCCTTTTCAGTGTTATATTTTTCATAAAGATTAACTTTTTTAAAAGTGTTGTGTTTTGCAGTTGAATTTCCTTTGGTAAATGAAGAATTTACTAAAGATGAAGAATTTACTAATGATGAAGAATTGACTAATGATGTCAAATACAATTCAAGTATAAAGACTTTAAATGAAATTTCTTTCAATTTCATCGTGATATGTGAGAGTGTGAAGTCAAAATGGATTTAAATTTAATGGAAAAGTCAATTTATAGTAAAATTTGGGAATTGTTTAATTTCCTTTGAGATTTTTAATTAAATTTCAAACATATGTTCATTAGGTATCTTTCGCTTCATTATTATAAGTGAATTTTTCACATGGACTCTACAATTAAAGGTTCGGAGTATCATGCATTTTCCATAAAAAAAGCTATTCCTTAAAATTTCCCATGGAAAAAAATTGAATTCTATAGTCATTTTAACAAGCCATTTTAATAATTGATATTTAAATGGAAACAATTTGTTAAGTCAATATAGTTTGCCTTTTTTTAATGAGCCTGTCATCATTGCATGTCAATGATAATTTCACATACATGCATTGCATTGCAAATACCATAGACGACATGTGATCAAGAAAATATTAAAAAAAAAATAATTTGTTTGATTTTTTTATAAGGAAAATTTTGGTTTTTCAAAATATTTTTACTCGAATTGGCCGAAAATTCAGATTTTCTGATAGGCCATCAACAATATTTTTTCCGGCTTTAGACCTTAATTTTTAGAATTTTCACATGGAACGTCATGCAGGTTAAAATGCAGGTATCAAAATTTTAGTTTGAAAAACCAAAAGCTTTCAGGCAATAAAAAAATTTTACGATCCAACTTAAAATTTTATTTCTTGTATTCAACCTACACAATAATACATGGGACAATTATTGTGGTGCATCAATCCTTCAATCATACCATCAACAGTTAAAGTAATTGTCGTCGCCTGATCAATAATTTAACTACATTTTTTTTGTTGTCATATATTTTTATGAGGTAAGCAAATATTTACAGTGGTCGATGATTGTGTATGTTGAATAATTTTTATTTAAGTTTTTTGTAGCATGATTTATTCACTGAAATTAAACCGAATGTCACTTTTAGGAACATTATGGGTAAAAGACTTCCCATAGTTTTTTTAAACAAGTAAATCTTTAATTGATTGATTTTTTTACAGAAGAGTCTTATCTTAAAATTTAAGATTTCGATGCTCTATAAGACATTGAAGGGATTTAAAGTAAATCTATGGAAGGCCAGTTTCACTGAAGGATCACTCATGGACGGCATTGCTGCAGTGGGTTTCTACTCCGAGTTTCTACTACTTTGGTCTCTCCTCAAGTGTATGTATAGGCCAATTTGCGACAATTGCCGTCAATATATTCTACTCATATGCTCTCCGATCCATGGAGATTTCTATGGCCGATTAGGTCACTTTAACCTAAAACTTAAAAAAATTTGATGTTTTACTCAAATACCTGATTTTTTTTTAAATTTATATTTTTTCTTTAGACAAGTTTCAGCATTTTCAGTGTGTGTAAAGAAATGTATTTTCGAGTTTATGTTAATGCAATTGTGTCCACTTTTCATGAATACATTTTTATGTCGACAATAATACAAAGAGGTATGTTATGATTTACAAGCTAATGCTTTACAGGAAAATTCGAAGTCAAGTTCATTCGTCATATGAATTTCACCTTCAGTCTTTATTTAGTCTCCACGAAAGTCAGAACAAAAAAAATTAATCGGAAAAAGTGTTAATAATCAATACTCGGCTCTTATTAGAGCTATTGAATGAAAATGTATAAAATATCAAAATCAAAAGTCTTAGAAATTAAACGAAAAAAATAATAATAAAATAAATTGAGAATATGGCTGTTGAACTACTTCTCTCATCCATTTGTATGAATATTACGTGTGATTCAATTGCTGAAAATATTGAAACAACTTATTTTTATGATTTTAATGATACAGCCTCTAGTTTTGACATTAAACGGGATTACCTTCAAAGTTTACGTGACTCCTTAAATGGTCAAATTCTCAAAATTACTACTCTACAAGATCCTCCACTTAGTTGGACGGAAGAACAAAATGGAACCCTTATAGGAATGGGAATTGCGTTTAAATTATTTAATGTACTCACAGAGAAATTCAATTTCACTTATGAAATTATTTTGCCAAAGAAAAATATCTATGGGTCAACGAATGATTTTGAGGGTAGCTTATTGGAACTTATGGTAAATGGTGAAATTGATATCGCTGTAGCATTTTTGCCAATTTTAGCAGATGCACGAAAACATATAAGATTTTCAGCGGGCATCGATGAGGGAGAATATTACATGATTATGATTCGACCAGCTGAAAGTGCAAGTGGGTCTGGATTATTGGCACCATTTCAATTGGATGTTTGGATATTGATTTTAATATCGTTACTTGCAGTTGGTCCATGTATATATTACTTGATTATTTTACGAAATCGCATGACAAAGGATGAAGAACAAAAAATTTATCCGTTACCTCATTGCATATGGTTTGTGTATGGTGCCCTCATGAAACAGGGAAGCGTCTTATCACCATCTGCCGATTCAACGAGAATTCTCTTTGCAACATGGTGGATTTTTATTACAATTTTAACATCATTTTACACTGCAAATTTAACAGCTTTCCTAACATTATCCAAATTCACATTGCCATTCAATAGTGTTCAGGATATTGTGACTAAAGAACAGAAATTTGTTTCGACTCGAGGTGGGGGTGTTGAATACGCAATTAAAAATGTGAGTTTTATTTCTTTTAACTGAAAAAACACAAAAAATTATTTGTCTAAAAAAAATTGATGATGAAAAATCATTACAAATATTTGAAAATCACCACCTTGACATCGTATAATAACATATCGTGATAATCAAAGGTTAAAAAAACAAAAAAAATATCCTTTGATTTCAAAGCCACACAATCAAAGGACAAACATTTATTGATGACATATTCATGTTTTAATATTTCGTCGTAAAAAATTACATTTTATCATATGTCATGGTAAATAAAAAGTTCCATCGAATCATTATTATTAATTTATTATTGGTTATAGAAGTGAAACATTTACTAATGACTATCAAAGTGATAATTTATACAAACTTTCATATAAACACACTTGATGTTCATTATTTTAACACATAATTTGTCACAAAAATAGTATTTTTGATTACTATCACAAATAAACCGAATCGTACACTATGGGGAAAAGGTGTTATCTGTGTAATTGGCTTGGACAGTGTCAATAATTACTTAATTAGATTAATGATTGGTTGTAATTCAACCAATTAACAAAAAAAATGTTTAGTGAGGAGAGGATGATCATTTTAGAGGTTTTTTACCTTTCAATAATTTTAAATTTCTAAAATGACCAGGCGTTTACATTCTCCTACAAAACAATAACGTTTTATAAAATGATTTTGAAATGTAAAATTCATGTTTTGTAAAAATAACCAGGCGTTTCCATTATTCGTGTTTCATGAAAAACCGTTGAAAAATCATTTAATTAGGCTCAATGAGTGAATTTTCTGAAATAGAAATTGACACAAGTCTTGTATTTTCACGAACACGTTCTAATTTTATTCTTTTTTAAAAAATATTCATCAACTATTCATTAATTTTTTTCCTGTATATCTGTGACTGATACCATGATAATTTTATTTTTTAATAATTTTTGCAAAGTAACATTGAATTTTCTTCCCATTTCCAGGAAAACGAAGAACTTAATGTTTTACTCAGATTAGTCACTCGTGAAATTGGTGAATTTATTGGTATGTTGCAATAATTTTTTTTTTCGAATCCATCAAAAATATTTCAAAAATTATTTTCATTTCATAGAAATAACGCAAATGAACGATACTGATATTTTGCGTGACAGAGTGGAGAAAAAGAAAAACTTGTATATTAGAGATCGGCCTGCAATGGATCATCTCAGATATGATGATTACAAATATAGATTAACGAAGAGTCGGAATGATGAGAAAAAACATTGTCCATTTGCTGTGGCAAAGGATCCTTTATTGAGACTGAGACGTGGATTTGCATATCCATTGAATACAAAATGGAATCGATTATTTGATCCAGAGTGAGTTAAAATACAATTAAATTATTTTTTTTCATTTATCCAATTAATACTTTGAATCATAGGCTATTAAGTTTGGTTGAAGGTGGAATTGTGAAATATATGCTTCTGGATAATTTGCCTAAAGCTGAAGTTTGTCCGCAACAACTTTCATCGACCGAACGACAATTGAGGAATAATGATTTAATGACGACTTACTATGTGATGCTCGCAGGTTTCCTCACATCTTTTGTTGTGTTTGTGACTGAGGTAATTTAAATTATTTTTTTTTTCCATTAAAAATTCAATACAAAATTCTCTTTTTTCGAAGTTCTTTTTCAAATGTTGCAATGAGAAGATCTTCAAAAGAAATAATAAAATAAAAATAACTCATCTAAAGCCTTCTGAACAAATTTGGGCAACAAAAACCACAACTGGTTACAGCCCACCACCATCATATTCAAGTTTGTTAGATAGAATTCACAATAATAAAGTCAATGATGCACTCACTGATGGATTGAGACAAATTATCAATGGTCGAGAGTACAAAATTGTAAAAGACGTGACAGGAGCAACTCGCTTAATACCATTAAGAGTACCGAGTGCTGCACTTTTTACATATTTTACATACAATAATTAAAAATACAGGGTGTTTGTTAAAAATGGAAATACTGTTAATAAATTTCAAAAGCAATTATTTAAAATTAAACGGATTTTTGTTTTATTTTACTCAAGCTTTTTCGAATTTAGCTAATTTTGCAACACCTGTGATTGCCTCATCACCTTCCATTTCAGCTAATTTACGTTTATTTTCAGTCTCTCTCCATGATTTATACTTAGCTAAGCACATTTTGTTGAATTCTTTCATATTTTCCGATGGAAATTCAGCTTTTAGTGCTTCGGTATTCTGTTTGAACCATTCTAAGAATGTTAATTCGGGTTTTCCGTTCTTTTCTTTCTTTTCCATTGAAGTATCCATCGATTCATTTGTGTTTGTCTCATTTGTTGATTGCGTATCAGATGGAGGAGGAGTATTGTATCCCAATGCCATGTCTGAGAGATGACTAAAGGCGTTTGATTTTGTATTTTGTTGAATATTTGCTGTACTACTGCCTGATGTATTCATTTTTCGGAAAGGATTCCGACCTGCAATTGATCGTGGTTTTAAAATTGGTCCAGGTCCGATGATAGGAGATGATGACAGTAGAGGATTATTTGAGTTTCCATTCAATAAGGCATTCGGTACCATTTCAGGTTCAGGCTCATTTAATTTTTCTTCAATTTTTTTCTGACGTTCTTCTACGACAGAAAATGAGTCTTGTAATTTTTGTGCAAGATGAATTCGTCCAAGCCCACTTGCATACTTTGCTGCTGCTGGGATGATTTCAGGTAAGGCAACGAGATCGATTAATTCTCGAGCACGATTTTCCAATTCAGATTTCAAAGCCAATGCAAATAATTTGATTGTATCTTCTTTGATTTTCCGTATCGGATCTTGCACTTGAAGTACTTTACAACTCAATAATTGTTCTTCAAGCCGAGATTTCTCCAATTCAAGATCACACAATGGAAATTCAATTTTATATGATCCGACAAGAGGACGTGGAATTGTTAATGGATAGGATGTACCTCGACATAAAATAGCATGAATTTCTTTCAAGCGTTCACTGACACTCACAATAAAGAAAGTATCTGAAACACCTTTTGTATGTTCAGGTCCATTCCAAATTGGAAACCAACAACCTGACTTGTGTCGATATAATTTCATAATTCCACGTGAATCATAAATGATTGGAGAACCTTCCTTAGTAAAACCTAGCCATGTTAATTTCGATCCTGGTGTTAATGGAAGTTTAACTTCTTTGCATTTGATATTGTATCCAAAACAATCGATGATCATTAAACTTATATTTTGATCGTCAGTTGGACTTGCAGCACTATGATATGCAACTAAAATCTGCTCATCATGAGCTGCTAAGGCAACGACTGGTCCCGACATACAAATAATTTCACGTTGCGTTCCGAGTACAGTAAAAATTCTTATAAATCTAGAATCTGTAGCAACAGCTACCACTTTATCTGAAGCACACACGGCTTGAATTTCTTCAGTATCAGGCATTCCAATTGACCACTCACGACTTCCAATTACTCTCAAAGTAATGCAAACGAGTTTACTGGGTGCTTCACAAGCCAACGCCAAAACACTGCTGCTCAAAGACGCCATAGTGTGATTGAGGTGATTATTTAAATGAATTCCATGATGAGTCGAGGTATCGTGAAATTCAACTTCAATTGAGTCTTCAGCATCTGTTTTGTGACTACGAACTATTCCAACGTGATTCCAAACCATAAAACGATGTTCCAGGGAAATAGGAGTTGATCCAGGTTGAAATGGAGGTTGCAAGTCGACAGTACGTATTGGAAGATCTTTTACTGATGCAGGTCTACTGCTTTTTTCTGATAAGTTTTCAGTTGAACCATATTTGAGTGTTTCATTTTTAATTCGTTCCAATGAAACTCCGTCATCTTCATCATCATCTAAGCCCATATTGTCTCTTTCTTCTAATGCTTCTCCATCTTCGAACCCATCTGTAATGCCAAGTCTATTTTAATACAAAATTTTTTAAATGATTTTTTATACTTACATTCTTTGTAAATATCATCAACACCATCATCCTGGTCATCCGCAACGGATGGAGCTCTTGAAGCTTTTTTCTGCTTATTCTTCGTTTCAACTTTTTTTTCAATAATTTTTTCATTTTGATCAATTGCCTCGGTTATGAATTCAATTTGACCAGAAGAATCGGAAATAACAAGTTCTCCTTTGTACTTTTCTTGATTTGGATTCCATGAAATCGAAGTCAATGCATTCATATCAGTAGGTTTAACGTCACCACTCAAAGGCTTTTTTGTAACAAAATCAAAAATAATCAATTCACCTTTGGAAGTTCCCGTTGCAAGAAGTTTTCCACTTGGCGAGAAGCTACAAGAAATAAAATTTCCTGCTGCATTAGCATCTTCCAACGAAGAATATTCACTCCAATCGTCAGTATTTAAAATTACAATTTTTTTATTTTTACAATATGCAAAATATTTTCCATGATTTGGTGCAAATGACATTGCTCCATAAGACAAGGCCGTATCAAATGTCTTGCATTGATCTAGACCAGAAATTGTGTGAACATCTTTTTGTTTAATCAAATCCCAAATTTTTATTTTGCCATCACCAGCTTTGCTTGCAAGTAAATTTTTTGGTCCTAATTCAATATTTGTTATAGGACCTTCATGGCCACACAACTCAAAGGCATCTTCTGATTTATCTTTTCGAACCACTTTTAATACGAAATCTTCGGCTCCAGCAGCAATCCAGTCTGAATTTACACGAATTGTGGTTGCCGATCCTGTAAAACGAAACTCGATACCATCTTTTTTACAATCCGGAAATGTAAATGCTGAGACAATGTGCAAATCCGTTGCGACTAAAATACGATTATCATACTGAACAACACAATTAACATATTCAGAGACACCATTAGATACTGCATCATCATCGTCCTTTCCATTCCATATACGAATATCACCATCTTTTCCACAAGAAATCATCTGACTACAAAAGTTGTGAAATTATGATATTAGGTAAATGAGAAAATAAATTCTAATACTTACTCTCCATTTTCACTATAACAACAATGAGTGTAGCCACTGCAATGAGCATATCTTGAAATATATCTTCGGAATCCCATAATTTTAAAGGAATTTCTATTTTATTTATTAAAATTTACAGCGATCACCTTAAGTTGATTTTGGCGCCAAGTTTGAGGTGATTGAAACCTGGGTTGAGAAATATTTGAATTTTCAGAGAAATGTGTTGCATTAAGTTTTCCTTATAATTATCAATTAAAACTCCTTAGTGTCCTAGAAATACTAGAAAATTAAGTATTTAAAATTTTTCTTGATAATTTAAGGATATTTTTTCTCAAATGCATAGAAAAAATTAAAACGAACGGTTTCTTAAAAAGTTTAAAACAACCCACCTTGCACTGTAATGTGTTTTTATTTGTCCAAGGCAAGGCAACTGTCAAAGAGTGAAATGACATTTTCTTATCAATAAAAATAATTTGCAAAACAAAGTGCATGTCTAATTTTAAGGATTTTTAGATAGTTTTTATGGTAAGAAAAAAGCAATAAATGTTTAAAAATAGATTAAATCGATGCAGTGTTTGACATTAAGGGGTTAAGAAATGGAAGATATTGACAATATTGTTATTCATACACTAAAACAAATTGGATGGTAATAATTTTAATTCTTAATGAGATAACATCAGTTAATGGAAATTTTATGTTTTTACAGTGTTTTAGATGATGATCTAGTTTCATTGACGCACTTCACTCCCGAATTACTAGTTCATGCTGTTTCAAAATGTCTTATTCTCATAAACCCTGATTTGGCTGAGGATTTGCCTAAATCCTTGCCACCAGGAATGGCACAGCGATACGCAGTGACTCAAAACTTAGCAGAGGCTGTAAAATCTGTTGGATTTCGGGGTGACATTGGATATCAAACATTACTGTATTCTAATACAGTGGAAGTGAGACGTGTTTTGATGTATTTAGTGGAAAATCTGCCCAAAGAAGCTGATAAATCTGTGCCTATTATTGATGAATTAGATCCTGTTAGAAGAAAAGAATCTGAAATTGCATCAAGCATTGCTGTGCAACTAAACACTCCATGGGTTCCTGACTTTTGTAAACGTTCCAATTTTTATAATAAAACACAAAGTGGGGCCATAAATAAGAAATTCGCTCCTAAAAATCTCTCACTGCCATATATGCGAATCACCCAAAAGCATATAACCGAAGAAATTAAAGAGTATTGGAGACGACATTCACCATCTGTTTTCCAACAAATAGATAAAAAAACACTTTTGCCTTCAATACTACAAGAAAACGATCGAAGTTTATGTGCTATTCCAAAAAGTACTTTAAGTGCAACATCTTACGATAGTCTTAAAGTAATCGATCGAACCATCAGCAAATCCAGTAGTATTGATGGCATTTCAGAACGATCAGCTGGAACCAAACAAGAGGAGAGATTAGTTCAGGAACTTATCAAAAATGAGGAGAGCAAAGAAGAATTGGAATTAAAGGAACTTCTAGCTGGTGTAGAATCACTTCGAACACTTATCGAAACACAATCATTTGAACTTAATGAAGTTAACAGTAATTTAGATGAAAAAGAATTAGAAATCAATGCTTTAATGAATGAATTTAAATTAATTGAATTGGAAAAAAAGACTGAAGATCGCTTGGAAATGTTACTAGAAGACCCTGAAAATAGTATAGAAAAATTAGAAGAACGCCTAATAGTTAGTAATGAAAAAATGAAACATCTTCAATCACAATGGGACGATGCTAGAGCACCAATTGAAGCAGAATTAGCCGATGCAGAAAAGAAATACAATCAAAGAGATGTAAGATTTAATTATTTATTGTTTTATTTTTTTTAATCTTTCTTTTTCAATAACAGAAAAAAATAATTGACGAAATTCAACGAATTCGTGAAACTCAAGACGCTCTAATTGAAGATTTACAATCAAAGTTGGAACTTCATCAAAAACTTCAACAACAACTAGAACGTGTTGATCGAGGAAAGACACGTAGCGAATTCACAAATCGTATTCTCGAAATCATATCAAACATCAAGAAACAAGAGAAAGATATCGAAAATATTCTATGTGAAACGAGACAACTTCAAAAAGAGATTAACATCAAGACAGGACAGTTAGATCGGCAATTTACAGCAACTGACGACCTCATATTCAAAAGTGCCAAAACTGACGATTACTCTAAACGAGCTTACAAATTATTGGCGACCCTTCATGCCGATTGTACAGAACTTGTGACTTTGGTGGAGGAGACTGGTACAATCGTGAGAGATATGAGAGATTTGGAAGAACAAATCGACATGGAACGAAGTAAAAATGTCGAGGAGAATCTAGCAAGAATTACAGCTGATTTAGAAGAAATGGAAGCAACGATTCAAAATTAGCCTTGTACTACCGTCCCAGTTTCACGTAGTTCAATCAAATACTCTTTCACATTAATTTTATTGATAGAAAACATATCAAATCTGCATTTTGTTGGTATTTTATTTAAATATCTATATTCCGTTAATTATAATTAGCTCGCTTGATGAATAACAATAACTACTGACTATTTTTTGAATTTGTTATTAAAATATTAATTTCGTCTGCGATCAATGTCCGGTGGAATATAATTCTCATCAGCTTTTCGTGGAACTTTTCGCTTGCCGAACCATCTCTTTGGATAATAAACACGTTTGCTTTCGATATCCAAATCAATCTGATCTTCATTTTCAAAGAACCATAGTTTACGTTCTTCCGCTTCCATTTCTTTTGTGAGTTGCTCAACGTTTTTAAGTCGTTCAGCTCGATGTAACCGTTCAATTTCTTCTTTAAGACGTTTTTCTCTTATTTCAGTCCAAGCCGAATAAATCTAGAAATTTTATTAATAAAATTTGTTTTAAATCTATTTTTTTCTTGAATTTATTTATTTTACCTTCTTTTGTTGTTCAATCTCTTTGGCTTCATTTTCTTGAACCACACTCTTACATAATTCATTGAGTTTTTCCTCGAAATTGCCTTCAATTACTTTGTGACTACTTCCGACAAGTTCAATGGCACTTTTAAATGCATGAAAGGCTTCTGTTTGTTGTTGCTCTTCAACTTTTGTAAAGAGCTCATTTATTTTCTCGATAACATCTTTCTCCAATTCTGATCCTTTACAGCTTTCAAGTAATTTCAACGCGTCCTCATACTTTTGATATAGAGCAAGACCTAATAATTGAACATTATTGCCTATTTTTGTATTATCCAATTTTGAATATTCTCGTCCAATTAAACAAAGTGTTTTTCCGACCAAGTGTTGACTATCTTTGATATCAAAATGATCATCAAAATATGGGTTTCTTAAAAATTTAACACGAACTTTAATTTCCTCTTTCTTTTTTTTCTTTTTCTGTCCAGCTTCTGCTTCTGGTTCTACGGGCGGTTTAAGATCATCAAAAACTTCAGGATTTCCCAGGTATTTGTAACAAGCAAACAGTGAGAGTGCTCTCGTGATTGGATTACTAAAATCTTCTTGCAACATGAAAATTGTGGAAATTCTTGCAGCTTCTTTGAATTTTCCAGCTTTCAGTAATTTATCAATCACTAAATTAGCCAAATAATCATCAAGGAAAACACCATACTCAATCCTGTTATCGAGAACTTGAATTATTTGTCCAATTTGATCGTATTCTAGTAAATTTCGAATGTATGCATGACCGGTCGAGTCCAAAATATTTGTAGCTTCTGGGGTTTTTCTCAATTTATTAAGGAGATCGGCAATTTCATCAAAATGATTATCATCCGTCACTTTATTAGCATAAATATCAATATCAATAGGACTTGCCGTATTTTGTTGATTAAATTTCAATTCTAATTCATAATAAAAATTATCGGCTTTAACTTTTTGTAAAATTGGATTTGAAAGACGAGCATTCCAGGTTTCAGTTAAATTAAAAGCTTCAGATAGGAAAGTTCTGACTCTTATTGGATTATGTCTTAAACGAAGACAATGCTTTGAGATGGTCGCCAACATGCTTCACTTTAATTGAAATACTTTTTTTTACTCTCTGGTTTAATTTTATTTTAAACTCGTGTTTCACTTTAATTTGAACATAAACATGGGTTACACTAAAAACCATATGATTTTGACAGAATTTTCAAGAGCAACAAATTTGATCCCTACAAAGTGCGACGCCTTTGGAAATCTATTGGAAAATGAATTCAAATTAAAAAGAAATCCACACACTTCTTTATCACAAATTTCGGTTAAATTAATTCAGTCGATTCAGATCTGAGTAACAGACTAGACAAGAAAAAAAAATAAAAAGTCAAAATGCCGAATTGTTTGGAACAATTAAAAGCTTTCACGACTATTGTCGCTGATACTGGAGATTTTGAAGGTATTTATTTTTTATTGTCAAATTTTATTTTTTAAATTATACCCAATATTTTCTGACTATAAATAAATATAAATAAATAAAATTTTACAACTTGTTAACCCATTAACCGCCGCTGGTCGATTTTTCGACCAGTAACTTTGAAGCCGGATTTCTCCTAGAAGTTCACAAAATTTTTGCTTCAAATTTTCAATATAAATAATTAGACATGTTTCAAAGATGTCGGACCAGTTATTTTGAATTTCTCGATTATTATAAGAAAACTATTAGCAGAAATATGATGGAAAGTCATGTAATTTTTTCGTCTTCGTACAAGAATTTTGTACGTATTTCTGTGAGATTATACGAAACCTTCAAACGGCTCTCCTGTGAAATTTTTGTATGAAACTCAAAATTTTCATCGAAACGAAAAGTGATCACTGATACGCAAAGAACAAATCCTAGAAGAAAGTTTTGCTTTAAACTCAATATTTCTAGAAGAGGCGGTTAATGGGTTAATAATTGAATTCAATGAATTTTCAAGGTATTTTTTTTTTGTTCTGGTGATAAAAGTTGAAAAAATCTTAAATTAATATATTCAAAAATTATAAATTCTTAAAGTAACAGATAGCTAGGAAAAAATTACAATAAAAAAGTTAAAAGAAAAAATTGAACTAAATTCTCTTATAATTTAATTTAATTTTGGACATAATGTTTGTAGTAAGATTATCTCATAAAAATTTCCAAAAAAAAAATAAAAATAAATAAATAGATGTTTCATAAAGAGATTAAAAAAGTTATAAATGATATGAAGGGCGCTTATCAAAATTTTTGTATACAAATATTGATTTATTCAATACTTATCTCAGTTTTTTTTACATTTCTAATTATCGATGGATGAAAACAAAGTTCATATTGATTTAATAGATAAAATGAAGAAGATTGCTCCGAAGTTGACCTTCATTATCTTCTCTTGACAAGAGATTCATTTTAACATTTTCGTTCTTTCGTTCGAATTTGAAATAAAAAAACTTTCTATATTTGGTTCAAAAAACACTGTCTCAAAAAATTAGGGTTTTCTGGGAGCATTTTCATAGTGAGGTGGTGAGGCCACTGCTTTGCTGACTTAAATAGTTTTCACGCTGATTAAAAAGCTTTAAAACAGGGACTATTAACATATTATGAGGCTGTGTTGCAATGTATGATGCTCCCATTTGTTGTCCGGAATCCTTTGTAAAGTTGAGGTTCGGGTTTGTTAATAAAAGCTGGAACCTGTTCTTCTGGGTTCTGGGCTGGCTCTTGATCTTTAACAGGCTTATCTGCTTTTTCTGCAGTATTAACTTCCCAAACGTGGCTTGGACCATGGATATGTTGTATGCTAGACTTTCGGCTGTTAATTTTAAAATAGTTGAACTTTTCTTTTATACCAAATTTATTGGATACCCTTGTTTTAAGGCTTTCGAGATCCTTCCTTTTTTTTTGTCCGCATGTGACATGTTTAAATATTTTATGAAAAAATGGTAGCGTCTTTTTATAAAATTAATTAGCTAATTAGCTTGAATTTTTAATTTAAATGAAAGGATTGAGAATTCCAGTTTACTTTAATAAAATCCCATTAAACAAAGACTACTGGGAGCTCCCTAATTGTCCTTCGATGCACAAGACTTTTAGAAGTAACTTTTTAGAGTAAGTCTAAAATACTTTATTGTATTATTTGACGGTATGTGTAAAACTGCTAGAAATATACCAATGGAAAATTTTGAAGAAAATTGTTTTTTTCTTTCTTGACTGTTCTTTCACACTAAAAAAATGGATTTTACACGTGTTACAACATTGACCGGGTTTATTTCAATGTCAGATGATTGTTGTGTAATATTTTTTATTTTACCGGCGAAATTGTTTTCTCTTTTCCCCTTAATTTATAGTATCTACAATAAAAATGAAAAAAATAACACATTTCTTATTTTATTTTTAGCTCAAAAACACTTTTTATTTATCTTTCGATTATTGTCTTGTTTATGGAAACTTTAATATCAAAATGAGAGGTTAAAAATCTCACAATTAATAACACATGATGTTTTGAAAATCATAATTTTTTTTGGGTGGGTTAACAATTCATTTTTATCCATCTTGTGTTATCTCTTTTTTTGTTGTCAAGCTCACATATTTAAAAATACCTGTTTGTTTCTGTAATGAATTTAAAAAAAAATAACACATAAACCTATGACATGTTCTGATCGAGTGTTCTGACTGTTGACTGAAAAATAAAATTGTTTATAATCAAAAAAAAAATAAAAATAACTTTTTATGATATCACGCAGGAATCACCGACTTACTTTAATGTTAATGCGTGCATATCATTTATTTTTATTTATATGGTGCGAAAATCATCTGATTTTTATGAGTTTCTCGATAAAAATTATAACTGTCAACAAGATAAGAGTTCTCTATTTTTGGAAAAAAAAATTATAACTTTAATCAAAGATCTTATTTTACTATTATTATTATGAAATATCTTATCATGTATCAATTCAAAAAATAATCAATTTTTTTTTCAGCGATGAAACAGTACAAGCCAACGGATGCCACCACAAATCCAAGTCTTATTTTTAAGGCTGCCTCCATGTTTCAATACCGACCATTGCTTGAAAAGGCAGTTGCATATGGTAAAAAGGCTGGAAAAACTCTTGAAGAACAAGTCTCTGAATCAGTTGACATGGTCTTTGTCTTGTTTGGATGCGAAATTTTGAAAATTGTTCCAGGACGTGTAAGTTGATTTACGATAAGATAAATTTAGGGAAACTTTTGCTGAAAAATTATACCATTAGGTTTCAATTGAAGTCGATCCTAGACTATCATTCGATAAAGAAGCAACAACAAACAAAGCATTAAAGATTATCAAGATGTTCGAAGAACAAGGCATTAACAAGGAAAGAATCTTATTCAAAATTGCAACAACATGGGAAGGCATTCAAACTGCAAAGTGAGTTTATTTTGGTTTTTTATTTGTCAGAAATATTTAAACAATTTTTATTTAAAGGGAATTGGAAAAATTCGGAATCCATTGTAACATGACCCTTCTTTTTGCTTTCCCTCAAGCAGGTTAGTTCAGAATTATCGTTTAAAGTTATATTTTTTTAATTTTAATTTTTTTTTAATAGTGGCTTGTGCTGATGCTGGGGTCACTTTGATTTCTCCATATGTTGGCCGTATTCTTGATTGGTATGTTGCTCATCATGAAGAACAAAAGTTTGATGCCACCAACGATCCAGGAATTATTTCCGTAACAAGAATCTACAATTACTATAAGAAATTCGGCTTCAAGACCGGTGTAATGGGAGCATCTTTCCGCAATATCGGTGAAGTTGAAGCATTAGCTGGATGTGATTATCTTACAGTGTCTCCAAAACTTTTAGCTGAATTAGAGAAATGCAATGATGTATTGCCACGAAAATTAGATCCTGAAGTTGCCAAGAAATTGGATATGGAACAAGTTCACATGGATGAACAGACATACCGTTGGGCAATGAATGAAGATCAAATGGCAACAGAAAAACTCACTGAAGGAATCCGAACATTTGCTGAAGACGCCCGAAAATTGGAGACCATGTTACGTGAATTGATCGAAAAAAGTGCATAAAGATTTAATGTTCTAAAAGGGAGTTGACTCGCTTTTTTATATATTTATGTAAATCTTATGAAAAATAAACTTCCCTTTACCTTTTTTCAATAAACTCTGGATTTTATAAAATATTGCATTTTTAATTTTATTAGTTGGCAAACAGCTCCTTTTTTCAGATTTTACAATAAATTCTTTTAATTTACCGCCTTAGGCCGTGACAAATGAAAATCGAAAGTTTTGTCCTAATCCAATAACATGT